>OMLM01014307.1:115588-128418 GCA_900302695.1 Helostoma temminkii | reverse complement strand
AACACCTAATCAGCGAGTGCCTCTTCTATTAAATGTAATTTTCTATCTGTGATCATATTAGGTATCAGGCATATTAGGCACATTACTTACAGCATATGACCCTATTAGGTAGGCGGCATTGGCTTGTTTCTTCTGGTCTCCACAGGTATAAAATATGATCTTCTTTCTTGAGATTGTAATGGCCTGAAAATACATTAATAACAGCAGCATGAACTAAATGTGATGTCCTATTTATTTATGCAAACAGCTGCAGTGGCAAAACAACCTAAATGTAAATTCTTAATTAAAGGAATCGTTTCAGTTTAAAAAGCAAATGACAGATAGTGTCAAAGAGAAGCAAATTCTCGCAGACAGGTTATATTAGAGACTTGAACTGCAAAAAGGACAGTTCTGCTTATTTGCCTGCAAATAACTACAAGCCAAAATATTTTGCCTGCTTACTGCAGGTTGAAATTCATATTGATTGACCCAGATTTACTTCCCATTATCTCTTCTAGGGAGTGCTATTAAGAGTAGAGGTTTACTTTACCTTGAGCTTCTTTGTCAGCTTGCAACAGAAGCGATAAAACATGGCCAGGTTAAGAGGACCAAAGTCCGCATAGAAACTGACAGAGACAGATAAGAGAGAGAAACATACACACAAAGACAGAGAAAGAGTGTCAGTGGCTATTTATGCAACGAGCTGCAGTCTCTGGGGAAGTTACACTAGATACAATCCGCTACCCCAGACTGACATAGTAAAACACTGACAAAGTAAAGACTATTTTTGGAAGCATTTGATGCTAGTGGGTCAATTAGAACGAGGCAAAATGCTGCAAAGACGTGGTTTTGTTTGTTCCACTGGCACAACAATGACTCTGAAGAGTCAGTCGAGTCCACCCCTGTGTCCAGTACAGTGAAACAGCCCTGCCCTCCACCACAAGACTGAGAAGTGCCTCTGTGGCTGTGAAAATGTAGTTTAATTTGGTTTCAAGTTTTAATGCTGTAATGGTTATCTAGATAAATGCACCAAAATACTCCTAAATCAAATGTCAAATCAAAAATCTATTTAGCAACTGCGATGTGACAAAACATATGAAGGCTAAAAACAACCAGTGTCAATATGATGACTAAGCTCAAACTAAAGGGCTTCTGCAATCAAAACTAAACAGACATCAAATTCAAATTCATCACATTCACAATCAAAGATAAGGTATAATGATTTTTTTTTTTTTTTTACGGCTGTAGGAGGGACTAGACTGTAGGACTAGAAGGGATAAAGCAGATAAAAGTGGATAAAGATAAGTATAATATAAATAATATAAAACAAATATGGTTGATAAGTGGAAGTGGAGTGTTTACAGAAATAACACCATATTACATAATAATGTTATATTATTATTGTTGTTGTTCTGGACTTGTGTGCAAACCTGCTACCACCAGTGATGATGCACTGATAATAGGTAATAACGACAATATCTTTTTTACTTATGGCCCATTCAAAATGTTCTATAGCATTCAAATGGGGGGTAAAAGAAGAGGCACAAACTTCTGCTAAAACCACAAACCAAAAAGTCAGTTTTAAAATGCAGTGGTGGGATAATGATGACTGATTACTTACTTCTCATACGCCAGTTCTTCATCTATGCAGAAACAGTGTCGTTCAGCTGTGCTCTTGATCTTTTGCTTAAGTATGGCGAAATAAAGTTGATCTGGAAGAAGGTGGGAGGGGGAGGGTAGGGCAACAACACGAAGGAGCAGTTACTTGTTTTTCTCATACATAAAAACTTCTGTTGTTTCTCGTTTCTTCCAAACCAGGCCACCTTTTTCTACAACTACATGTTTTATACGTTTTCTGCAAACTTACCCTTTAAAAACTCAATGCATCTTGGCGAAACATCGTCCGCGGTCATCTTGCCCACACTTCTGAACATGACTCTTTGCAGAAAGACTTGATTTTCTTCACGAGGACTTGCGCATGCTGAGCAAAACTAACGCAATTATGAGCGCGGAGTTTAGAATACGCGTTAATTGCGAATAACAAGGTGGAACCTTGTTGTTAAAACTTGAAAAATATTCTATTTTTTGGAGCCCGATCAAAGAGAAGTTAGTTGCCAGTCGAGGAGAGGAGGGGAGTTTCGAGTGCAAGTGCGCACTCTGCTAAAAATGATCTCCTCCTGACCCCACCCCTAGGCCGTACCGCGGGACGCTATTGGCTGCAAGAGATACACCGCGTTATATGATTGGAGGAGTGAGCTGGCAGTCAAGCGCTGCCCTGCCTCCTCCAGTTTAAAGTTCTGAACATAAGACACATGATAGGCTGCGGGACTGTTGCCCAAGCGGTTGCTAGGACCATCCCTCAGCCAGTCGTGTTCATGTTTCCACTTCGATGAACCTCCCTCCCTCAGAGTTGAGCTCCTGAAGGATATTTAGGAACCAGGAAAACATCACCAAACATAAGAAAATCAACGCTAGGCGAGGCTGACAGCGGGTTGACTGTGGCATTTATGACATAAACATACTAATCCGTCTGCGAGCGCGCATGTATAACGCAGATACACGGCGTAAAACACGACGGTGCACACATATGCTGCATCCTGCCTTAAAGTAAACACAAAACTGAACTGTTGTGTGTATTTTGTGCATAGTTTGCAGATGTACGCTGCTCTGTGCATTGACGATAAATGGACAGGGGGTGTCGCCATATTAGGGCAAAAGAAAAAATCAAAGACTTTCACAAACCCTTGTCATTTAAAAAGGCAGTTTCGTGCATGGCCAGTCTGCTGTGTGCGTCTCCTCAGTGCCAACTATGTTTAAAGTTGACGGGGTTCATTGTGCAGACCCGCTTACCTGTTATCTCAATGTAAATATCAGAGCTTGGCTCCGCCTCTGAGCTGCTGAGAGCTGCACAGCGCTTTTTTCTCGACTCGGCTCGTCTCCTCTCGCTCTTGCGCTTCATTTTCTCTTCAGGGCTGCACGGCGGTCATTCCTGAGCAGCTGCAGCAGAGCCCCCCGGCTACGCAAGAAGAGAGGCGGCTCGTCCTTGTTTTGTCTCTTGTCCTTATGGCATGTCTTGCTTCTGCTCCGGATCTGTGCATCTGCGTGTGTTGTGTATGTGTCAGCCGAGGTACAGTTGCCTGCTCCTGCTCCAGCCTCCCTGGTGCTGGTGACGTCTATAAGCAGGGGCAGGTTTCTGCTTTCTGAATCCCCTGCATGTGACGTATCAGGACTAGATGTCCAGCGCCCACCCTTCACTGTTAAACAGCAGCAGCTGTATATAGATCTCATGTTGGGAAAGTAGTCCTGGATGCTGATCGCATTGGAAACGACTGTTCAGGGCCACACACATGCGTAGCAATACAAGCAGATGCAGCCAAGAAATAGCAAATAGAGTTTATTTACAGTCTAACAAACACTGACAATAAGAACTTAAGTGCTATAGCACACATTGCGATGAGGCCAATTACATATTTGCACCAGTTATCCTGAAGTTAGTTAACCATAGCAACATAATTACACATTGGTGAAATGTGCAAAATGCAGAAAATTAAACAACAACAAAAAACACATTGTGTTCTTATCGCTCTTACATCACTTATGTTATTTACACTTACAAGCTGTTACCAGAACAAGCTTACTCAGGTTTTCCATGGAAATAAAAGTTTTTTTTTATGTCAAACTGCTGTTTCCAAAGTCACAAATGAAATTTCACACTTGACATAAAATATATGTTCCATCCCAAACAGGATCTTGGCAAGACAGTCAAGTTCCACGGTGCAGTGTACTGAAAAAGCAAACAACCGATTCAGAAATACTTGGACACAAATATCTGTTACTGACTAACTCAGTCTTTGGATGATGACATAAAGTCATAAATAAACAGTGACATAAATAAACAAGCAACATGTGTACACATCTGCATGTGTGATAATAACAGCGATGAGGGGCCAAGCACACTTTCAGTCAGTCGGCTGTCTACACATGGACGATCTTCGGCTTATCGCTGAAGTCCAGAGTCTGTTGAACTCCAGCAAGCTGCAGCAGCCAGTTAATGGGCATGTGGTCCAGACGGTTTGTGTCAAAATGTGAAAAATGAACCTGAGAGCCTGCAGGCAAAACAAAGCAAGAGATAAAATAGAATATAACAATATAACGTGACAGACACAAAGTGAAAATTTAAACTGATTTAAAGACAAACTAAGAAAAAGAGACGGAAAAGTTTACCTGGTCCTGCAATGATGGCTCCACCTTGCTGATGTAGGTCACCCTGAAAGTCGAATGCAGGGCTAGTCATAGCCCTCCATATACTCTTCATATGGCCCATGAAAATACCAGACTTCACATGGGGACTAGGATTTGCTGAGTGCGTAACCACACACACACAGAGGACACAATTCTTCATTAATTACCATCTCAGAACAAGCTGACTCATAGTGTCCTCATACTATTACTGCCTCACCAGAGTCTGTGAATTTCTCCTCTCTTGTCATCCCGAGCTTTTGATAAATGCACCTCTGTGGGTCCACATACATTTCATAAGGATACCCCGTCAGCGAGCAGAACGGCTACATCAAAGAGAGTGCACTATGTTAAAATCCATGTTTATTTGTCATTGAACACGTAAAAATATAGCAGCATAAATTGTTTTTCACTTTTCAGTAAGCGTATAACAACATCCAAGCACAGGTGCGTAAGTGCAATGAATGACATGATTATAAATGAAACAAAGCATAAAATCAGAGTAAAGTGTGCTGTTACTCTACACCTCTGGGAACACTGAATTAACATGTTTGATATTATGCATATTTATCACAAATTACCTCTATATGATGATAACCAGACTGACCAATCACAACCAATCTAATGCCAGCATCCTGCAACAACACATATTTTGGATTTTTCATAATCAATAACTTAGAAGTAGTACATCTGACCCTTATGGTAAATACTACATGCTGTGTTTGCCTCATGTGTTCTGGTGGATTCTAACTTACCTGCAGCGCTTCTCTTGGTATTTTACTCAGATCATCCACATATTCTTTACAGCTGTAGCACAGGAAGTTCTGCAGCGACATAAGGTGTAGTATAGGTTAATCAATTACAACATTTGACATAGCACATCGATTTTAAACTGGAATATTGCACCAATATAATGTTTAGCCCTGTTTTGTCCTCACTTATGGAAACCATTTCTCCATTCTTTTATTTTCATCATAGCATGGGAAGTGTTGGGGCATCTGCTTTAGAAACATCTAGTAACTGAAATCGGGGAAACCCATAACTTATCATAAATATTAAGTCAAACATATTTTTTCCTACCCGCACGAAAATTATGACGGATTTCCTGTCTTGATATAAGTTCTTAAACGGAAAAGAGACTCCACGTCGGTCATAAATTAAACAATCTTCGACGTCTTCCAGGCGAATATCGTCAGAAGTGTTTCCAAATACCAACTTTTCCTTGGTTACTTGTCGAGTTATTGGTGAAACGTCTTTAGCCATTTTTCCTATGAGGAGTTTTTGCACTGCTATTTTGGGAGTTGCCCTCCAGGCTGCAGGCGCTGCACGGTGCCTTGAAATTCACGCCCATGTTCAGTGTGTATGGGAGAGAAGGAGCGAGAGAGAAAGGGGTATCAGAAAGCGTCACTTAAAATGAACAGGAAGTAGTAGATTATAGCTAATAGATCATATTGGTACAATTTAGGCAACGACTTTGTTTAATACAGAACAAAACTGACATCACTGTGCGTACAAAGGAACAGCTATTCAAGATTCAAAACACTTTATTAATCCCAGAGGGAAATTGTTTTGCCTTGTTAGAGTTGCTCTCATACAGACCGAAGAAAAGATCTACACAAGCACAAAATACAAAATAGCATTGTTACAAAAACCTAATATATTCACAGAGTATGGAAGATAATGATAAGTATTGATACTGCTGATAGTCCATTCAGGTACCATCCTTACAAAGGGGAGATGAGTTAAGGATGGTAGCTATGTCTGTTCTGCTCCCAAAACATTTCCCAAAATGAATCTTCCATTAACCACATTCCTAAAGGCCAGTTTCTTTCTACAAACTCAGCACCTGCAGTACAGTTTGTCCTTCAGGCTTTCTTTTTTAAACTTAAAAGTTAAACTTAAGTTCTCTTAACCTACATATGTTTGTCTCTCTGAAGTTGTACTGATTATATTCCAGTCACAGTTTGACTTCGGTGATGCATAAAAGGAGAGAGGATTATATATACTATATACCTTTTTTGTAATTTTTGTTAATTCTGAGACTTGCAAACTGTAGATTAAATTAGATTGGATTAGATTAGATAACACTTTATTAACCCCCCCAAAAGGAAAGTCATGTGTTACAGTAGAGGAATTAAAATGACATCAAAAGTTAAACACCACAACAGAATAAATAAATAAGAACAAAGTAAATACAGAATAGACCAATAGCATAATGGCAATAATAACAATGAGATACAGTAAACGACAAAGTGTCAGTTCATGAAGGTCAACGGCAGCACTGAACTGACGGGTGCCTCTGAGGTGGGTCAGACCAGTCTGCAGTTATCCAGGTCACTGAGTCTGGACGATGGAGACTGAGAAGTCCAATGCAGGCAGTCCCCCACCGGCTGAAAACCATCCATTTACAGTGAATCAGGACTGAGTTCCTTCATTCATGACTTGCAACAGGTCATGTTATCCAGCAGTATAGGCACAAAGTAGCAATAAAATCAGCTGTAAATATATACGCCAGTGACTGTAATCCAATAATATAATACACATCATTCTGAAGCGATTGGTTACTCACAGTAATGAGTATTTTGACTTCAGTACTCTAACAGTACTTTGAAATTAATATTTTTGTACTCTTGAGCTACTTGACATTTTCAATGCAGGACTCTTACTTTTAAGTACTTTTACTTTCTATACTGTGACATAGATACCTTCACTTGAGTAAAATATCAGAGTACTTCTTCCACCTCTGCTACAGGTGAAGTTACATTAACTTTACAGCGGCTCTCTCTCTCCCTCCAGGCCCTGGAGCTGCAGGTTCATCCAGCCCGCTTCACGAATTACGAATCGCCCTCGTCGGCTTCCTTCGCGCTGCCCTCTTGGTGCGGAAGTGTTGTCCTGAAGAGCAGCAGCAGAGCCACAGCTGCCACTGTTTGGATAAACACTACGCTACTTCAGTTGCAGGTTTTCTTGCGACCCTGTCTCTTCCTCTGTTACTTGCCAGCCCTCGTTTTGGACGTGCAGCATAGCAGTATTATGCGAGTACCGTGCGGAGCGTGGGAACACCGTGTGAAGTGGTGAGAGATGTTTCATGTTTGGGCTACAGCTAACTTAGCATCTAGTGATGGAGCAAGCTAGCCTGTCAGAAAGCTGGGTTAGCAACGGAACCGTGTGTTTCTCCACTCTGAATGCATATGTAAATATGTTGTTAGGTTGGAGCAGAGGTTTGACATAAACCTGTCCCTTTTTTAGGCAAAACACAACGCTAAAGCAGCTTTGAGTGTGTGAATGCTAAACAAATAGCCACCTGTTTACATCTTTGTTTTCATTCGGCAACAACTAGTACTCTCACGTAAGCTATGAAACGAGGGTTTCAGCATGTGACAAGGAATGTACACAAAACACAAATAATACTAGTGGGGTGGTTTGGACTAAGACTGTTGCTCGTTGCTCCATTGTTGTGGCTAAACTGGTTTAATAATGACTAGCTGGTCAGAGGAAATTTCATGTACTGTGTAGGTACAATTAAAAGTACAAAAACATTCACCAGATAATCTGAGACAGTCTGCACATGTAAATGCAATGGAAAGTACATGGCACTGTCCTGCAGTGAACCTAAAGTTTAAACATCTAATGTGAGAAACTAATGTTTGTATAAATACAGCAAAAATATATACACACACATCACTCTCTCTTCAGTGCGATATAAGTTATAAGTCTCCTATGACTGTGTGCACCTTCTCCTTAGTGATTCTTGGTGAGTCACAAATTACATTAATTCATAGTATGAAGGAATTCCTCATTGTTTTTTTCCAGTGGAGCCTGATGCTCACTGAACAGGGTACGTTACTGGTAAAGTGAGAGGGCACACCATTAGATATGCCTGAGGTGTTGCTGTCTATAGTCAGCTTCATCGACTGAATTATTATCAAAAAACATTAGCATAACCATCCCAACAGAGAATGCAAAATGTTATGGTGCTCTCAATGAGACTTTATACTCAGCATACAGTCATGGACAGCTTATGAGACAATGGGCTCCAGGACACAGAATTGTAAAAGGCCATCTATTCTTCCTATACAGGGCATCTATACTGAAACAAACTGTAAATGCTGTAACTACAAATGAGGCCATCACATGGTTTGTGGTTGCTTTTGGTCATTCTGCAACACTTTTGATCCCTTTATGGCCATTTTAGTCTCTTTTAAGATAATCTTGCACCTTGTTTTGTTTTAATTGAGCTACATGACTTCCAAACAGGTAACATTAACAATCACTTCATACAGAAGCACTTGCCCAGGGGCCACCTGACCTTTTGAGTCCTTGCATCCTTGGGCATGTCCTGGTAGGCCTGTTTGGTATCTGCCCATGCATACAGTTTGTTTGCTTTTTACAAACAATAACACTACATATTTTTAGGCAGCACAAGCTGGTTTTACACTTAACTCCTTAACTGACTTGAGTGTATGCTTACTCTTTCATGTTTATATTTTTATTATGAAATTTTCAAACACAAACATAATCAAGTCAATTTCTATATTGAGCACATTTGAAAGCACCAATCATTGACTAAGGTGCTTTTGAGGTAGCCATAGTTATGAGTTTATTTGACTAACTTATACAAATGAATAAGACCATAGACAAAAATAAGACCATATCAAAAAATTAAGTTAAGTTTAGTATATTTAGAATAACGGAGAACAAGTAAAACATACTTTGTCTTCATGACGACTATGACTAAGGAAAACAGATATTTAAGAAGGCGTTGTCAGTGAATGGGGAGAATCTAACCGAAATTGAAAAACTAACCCAGGTCATTGTCAGAAAATTCTCAATCACATTCTAAATATTGCTGAATAATGTATTTACTAATGAATTTATTATGGTTGTCCTAGAGTTTCCTTGAGTCATCTATATGGGCCATCTTCTCTCGAAAAATGGTTACCGCCTGAAGAAGAGGACTCGCAAGTTAAACCACAGGAAGAAGAAGAAGAGGAACTGTTTCCTACAGGGGCCTTGCATGCTGTGCTTCATCATCCACAGCAACAGCAGTGGTCTTGACGACGACAACAACCATTTGGAGGCAGGTGTCAACTGCGGCGGATATCGTCACAGCAGCGTCACAGGAATCAGTGTCCCTGGTCTGGGTGTTGGCATTGGAGCAGCAGCTGCCTCGAAGTTTGCTGAGCAATACGCAGCACTTGCATCTCCTGAGGACTGCTCCAACTTCCTCTTGTCACCAAGGGAGCTAGCTATCTGGGAGGACCAGGGCAGGAGCCTTTTATCAGCTGTTCCTGCTAAATTGATTCCTCCTCCAGTGCTGTTTCGAACTGCTGGGGTGTCTGTGACTGTGCCCATACCTGTGCCTGTGCCTGGCTGCACCAGTGACTACACTGAGATGGTAAGTAACTGTGGAAGTTCTGAACCAACGCATCAAACATTTACTTTTCTGAGGGTAGTCTGAACGCCTCATTTCAGCTCAGCACATAAACATCCTGACACATGAACACATGAATCTTCAAGGAATACGCTGTAGCAGGGACGGCAGTAGAACACTAGTGTCGTTGGTGAACTCCCAGTTTTTCCTGGCTACATGTTGAGGTGTCTCTGGACAAAACACTGAAACCCTTTAGTAGCACTGTTAGTGTCTAGCAGCTTTCAACAATTTCCCGAGGGCTATCAATAAAGTGTGTCATTATTTTTATTAATGATTAACTGATTTATTTTAAGTAATTTCTGTGTCGTTTGATTTGGGTTCCAGGATCAGGAATGCAGTTTTTAAGCTAATCAAAAGGCTTTATTTTCAAGTCTGCTGTGACTTGTCTGAAGTCAATCTAGTTCCACATGGCTGATGTGTCTATGTGTGTCTCTGGGTGCAGGTGTGCAAGAGAAAGTGCTCAGAGGTGCAGAGGTGCACCCCATGTAAGCAGCCACGCTGTGCCTTCGCTGCCCCTGATGGAGGACTGGAGAATGGAGGAGTGGGAGGGGGTGGAGGAGACACCACCTCAAACTCTGAAACTGGCCACTGCCACATTCCCCTCGGTCCACTTCCCTCCTCCTCTTCTTTGTCTGCCTCCTCTTCCTCCTCCTCATCTGCTGATTGCTGCTGTGGGCTGGGTCTTCATGCCGATTTGCCCCACAGCTCAGACTCGTCCCCCTGTTGCCTGCATCATTATGAAAACTGTCAGGCAAAAAGTTCTGATGCTGCTGAACATTTAAGTATCAACCACCTGCCTTCTTCCATCCTTCTCAAGGTTGGTGTTCATCAAAGAATTTAAATTTCTTTGTGCTTATGATGTTTTCTCATAGTTGGAGTTAAATATGAAAAATAGTAAAAATGGTTTGTTGAATAGCTTTTGGAAAGGTTCATGATGAGAGCATTTGTTTCTATGCATTAAATCTTTTGCTTCTTTGCAGGTGCTCTCCCACTTGACAGTGAAGGAGCGTTGTCTGTGTGCCTCTCTGGTTTGTAAGTACTGGAGGGATCTCTGCTTGGACTTCCAGTTCTGGAAGCAAATCGACCTCAGTGGCCTACAACAAGTAAGTATTTCCCAAGGCTTCATAATTGACAGATTTGGTTGTTTCTAATGGTTTTCATCTCTCATCTTCCTCAGGTAAACGATGATCTCTTGGTGAAAATAGCTTCTCGGAGACAGAATGTGACAGAGATTAACATCTCAGATTGCAGAGGGGTCCATGACCATGGTGTGTCCTCTCTGGCCTCACATTGTCCAGGCCTCCAGAAATACACAGCATACCGCTGCAAACAGCTAGGTGATGCGTCTCTGTCGGCTCTGGCTACAAACTGCCCTCTGCTGGTGAAAGTTCATGTGGGCAACCAGGACAAACTAACCGATGAAGCACTAAAAAAGGTATACTTTTAAAGCCAGACTGTCAACACTTGTTTCAGTATATGATCTTGTTCGATTCATCTAATGATTTCCAGTATTTAATTTTACAAGTACTGTACAAATGGTCTGTTTTGCCTTCAGCTCGGAGAGCACTGCAGTGAGCTGAAAGACATCCACTTGGGTCAGTGCTACAGTATCACAGATGAAGGCATGGTGGCCTTGGCTAGAGGATGCCCTAAACTGCAGAGACTCTACTTGCAAGAGAACAAAATGGTTAGTCCCACACCTCTAGTCTCATATTCAGTGATGTGCTTGTTCTATCTGCTTGCTTCAGGGTTTTAGCGGTGTGTTTTTGTTCCCACTCAATAGGAACTTGTGTCCACTGTGCAGTGACTAGTGGGGTTATGAGAAAATTGTCTCAGCACAGTGACTTTGTCCCTATTTGTTACTGCAATACTGGAGTGTAAGAATTTATTTAAGAAAGAAACAGCTCAGAACTGTACCAGTGAACTTAAACGCATCAGCAGCTTTAAGATTTCTACCTTTCTGAATCAGCAGTAGTAGAGGATTGTAATTCTGTTTTCTTACTTTCATGCTTTGGTAGATAAATGTTTGCAGGAGCTTTACAAACTGATACAAAATTGTGTTAAGTCACGTCAGTTTTGTTTGTGTAGCACTTTTCATACACAGTGGCAATTCAAAGTGCTACAAATCTGCATAAAAGCACATTGGCCAATACTGTAAGACCAAATCAACTAGAATTAACAGAAAATGTTTTGCTTCAGTGGGCTTTACAAACTGCGCCACAACGGCACCCTCTGTTTTTAGACTCTCGGTGCGCGTATAAAAAAGTAAAGAAAAAATATTTTAACAGGAATAAAACAGAAAAAATCTCAGGAAGAGCAACAGAGGAAGGATCACTCTTCCAGGATGGACAGACTGATGCCACATGCACAGAAAACAGTTTGTCTATGTAAAACCATGTAACAACTTATTATAGAACAAAAAATGAAAACACATCCACTGAAAACACACCACAAATGTATACATACATATGCATATACTTACATACATTTGCATATGTATAAATGTATACAGGCACCAATACGTTTTGGGCTGACACATCATCAACACAGAAACTCATGAAATTGCATGATGTAAGATTAATATTTAAAAAAAATATCAGCCCATCAGTAAATTCAGAACTCTTTAGAACTTACTATGAATCAAAAATGTATTCACTTAAAATTTATGATCAGTGGAACTAAGCTTTTATTGCACCTGTTCTGCAAGTTGATTTGGCATTTATATAAAAACAAATTACAGCTGGGCCAAATCTGATGATCTAATATGGGCGGTCCTTACTTTTGCAGTTTAATGGGGAGAAAATATTTTCTTGGAACCACTGTAACTCATTAATCCTCCAAGATATGTGATTTCCATTATTACCACCCACATTTTTATGCGAGTGAAAATGTGTAGACGTGTACATATGTTTGCTGACTGATGTCTTAATCAGTTTAATGACCTTTCTCATTATCACAGCTGGTTTTATTTTATACATCATTTCACTTATTCCCCCATCACACTGCATTTCTTTTAATAGAAGCATGAGCTACAAGAAAAAGTAACAGAGCACCGCTAGATGTCACTGTTTTCCAATTTCTGAAAAAAGTCTCCCAGCTGTCTTTCTTTGTAGCCTGATGATACTTATTATGAGCTTTGTGATTCTACAACCACATATTACTTTTACTTTGTTCTTCATTT
>OMLM01014307.1:67266-103675 GCA_900302695.1 Helostoma temminkii | reverse complement strand
TGTGTGTGTGTGTGTGTGTGTGTGTGTGTGTGTGTGTGTGTGAGCTCGTAGTGTGTTGTACAACCTGGAGCATTTGCCCCACTTTTCTAGACAGCAGGAAAGAAATGGAAACACGAGCCATTACTGGAAACCCAGGTGTGTTCATGTGTGTGTCTGCACAAAATAAATTTGTAGCTGACCTTTCTATATGTGCGCATGACTAAAGGTATGACTAATAAGAACTGACTGCATACAACTGTCAACCACGGCACACCGTTAGACATACTGTTGATACATTATGTTAGAAAGCAAAGAACTGCTGAAGGTCTGGCTGTTCAGTTTTCACATCTGTCCTTCATCACATACAATTAAGAAAGACACTGTTAGCTGCATGTTATGAAACATTAGGCAATGGGTGGTATGCAGTCTCCAGAAGGTGACATGTTTCATTAGCTCTTTTCGATTCTATAGGAACTGTCCCTCTGGTTGCCAGCTCAAAATGTCTTCTGTAATGTATGTTGTCTAGTAGGAATTTATGTTAATTCATGTCTCACTCCTGTATGGTGATGCTTGAAGCCTAACTCTATAAAAGATTAATGAAACCTCTCATGTTGTTGGAGAAGGGGATCTGAATGACTGAGTTAATCTTATATTTGCAGGAAAACATTTGGTTGGATAAAGTCTGTACAAACTACTGATCAAATACCAGAGCTAATGTTTGAGAAGGTATTTGTATTTGTGCTGGGTGGTGTAGTTTGGTGCTTTCAGCCTATTTATGGATTGGTGGGGGGTAGGTGGCTATCTCCTGATTGACAGTCAGGGCCAAGTGTGGGCAGATGGGCTGTAGTGGCTGTAAATATGGAGCCTGTGTGACATGTGAAGGTTAGTGTGGTAGGTGGTAGAGGAGCTGCTGAGGACTGTGCTGTGTACTGTATGTGTGTGACTGGGTCTTATGGGTTGTATATGTATATTTCTGTGTTGGAAATGTCTTTCATATTACTTTATTAAAGCCGTTGGCTTTTCTGCCCAAATGATGATGGTGTACATTAGAAATTACACACAAAAAAAATTACACTTCTAAATGCGGTTTTGTGGTCATGGGTAGAAGCTGTAGTAGCTTAGTCAAACATTTACTATATGTATTATGCATTACAATTGATGAGTCAATCAACAGAACATTGTTTTGATAATTAGTAATTAATTTTCCAGCTGAAAGTTTCAACTTCTCAAATATGATCGTTAACATGAGTTTTATGAAGGCAATTCAGTATCCTTAGAACATAAGAATCAAAGTGAAGTCACAATAATCAGCTTAGAGTGACTGTAAATGATCATTTATGATATTATTATCATATATTTGTTTAATAATTTTGTACTTGAATAAATGACCACAGTTAATAATTGACATGGTTTGTGCAGCCAGTTTTCATAGTAGTATTAGAATTAATATTTGTTTTTTGTTTTTTTTTAACCTCTTGCCAACAGAGTGAGTAATTTAACAGCTCTTTCCTACCTGAGCGACGCTGTTCAGGTTTACAATCACTCTTGCCCACTGCGCTGTGCCAGCAAATGGCATTTGGTCGACCCTACACCAAAAGGAAAAAGATCCCAAGCAAATCTTTTCAGCTCTTTGGTCCTACAATGGTGGAACGAGTTACCTAGCTCTGCTTAGTCAGAAGCCTCGCTCCCAATATTAAAAGAAACTTTCTGGTTCTTATGTTTGAGAAAACATTTCTTCTCATTGACCTTTGCTCTCAAGTCTTCTCCCTGACTTACATTTGTCACTTATTTTGTAGCTCACTTTTAAGTTTGGGCACCATCCTCATGTGGCAATAGTGTTTGTGTTTTTGGTGAGAATCCACCTCACATTAGTTAGGCTACCGTTGACTATGACATAGAGATCTGTGGAGTCCTCAAGTGATGTGCCTACCCAGACCATCACTGACCCACCACCAAACTGGTCGGGCTTGATGATTGCATAGACTTCATCACAGAGCCTCCAGACTATTTCACAAGTGTCATGCTTGCTGAGTGTGAACCTGGTCACATCTGTGAAGAGAACAGGCCACCAAAGGTGGACCTGGTGTTGTCTGATGAATTGTAATTGATCTGCATAGTGCTGGGCTGTGAGCACATGTTGTACTAGAGGACATTGGGAACTTATGGAGTCTGTCTGTGTTTAGCACACCATTAGTTTACTGGAGGTCATTCGGTAGGCTCCCTGAGCACTGCTTCTGTTCGTGTTTCCTGCTGTGGCATTTTGGACTAACTGCACTAGCAGTGTTACTTGACTGGGATCCAGCTGGTGCAGCTTAATGCTACCAGTAGTGATAATTACAGTAGCAAAATGTGTGTCCTGTTTATTCGTTCTTCCTTTCTTTCTTTCGGTTCTTGTGGTTCTTGTGCACTCATGCTTCCTAAATGAACAGATTGATCTCTCTGAACTGGCTTAGTGTTATATTGCTATGATCAAGCATTCTCTTTATTTTTTTGAGCAGCGTAGCACATCAAACGACTGCTTGAATACTGGTATTTGTGGAGATTTAATTGCACCTTAATGGAATCAGTTGTGCTCAAGAAAGGCTGCAGCAAAAACCTGTGTGAACTGGTGAGCCTGGAGAATTCAACAACACTTTTAATTCAAGTATTTTCTAACAAAGATCATTTTATATTGAAGGGATATGATGGTAAACTCGTTTCTTAACAAAATGGTACTGTGTTTTATCAGTTAAGATTAACTTTCATCTCATTGTTATGTCACTGTGTTATGTTAGTTAGTTCTTGTGTCTGCCCTATCTGTAGACACAGATATCCAAACTGTATTGATAGAAATGGCAGTCTTAAATGATTTACCCCACATTGACTTATTTTTGCAGATAAAGTTGTATTCAGGAACTCTTTGCTCTACCTTCTCTTTTACTATACCTTCCTTCAGTGATATGTCTCTTGCTTTGTAAATCCCTCTGTTCCATGAATAATCCATTGTGGTGTTCCCATGTCTGCTGGGGCTGTGCCAGAGTAGCGTGGGATTACTATGACTGGAAACAGAGCGCACACACACATATAGTACACACACACGCACACACACAAGTCTGCAGCATCTATATGCACTTTCATATTTCTCCCTTCACTATCTGGGGCACCACAAGAATGTGCCAGGGGACATTCATGTTTACTCTAAATGGCCTTTCTGGACTCGAGGGAATCTTTTGTGTGGCACTAGGTCAGGGAAACCTTCTTGTCTCCTTCCACAGGGTTGTATTAGCGGAAGATGATTTGGTGAGAATCATGGCCTTCTTAGTCACTTTCTCATACTCTTGTTTCAGGGATTGCATAACTGCATAGGGATTGCAGAGGAATTTCTGCAGTTCTTACACCTTGAGTGAGCTTCACTTATAGTGAATGACATTTGCATATATTGGATATGTGGGTCAGATTTTACAGCACCTTTTCATGCCTGATCATGAGTACCCAATCTCCACCCCACTAACAAGAGATTCATATCTTTTCATTTTTTAAAAGGAAGAATGGTCTGGTCGATTCCTTGTCACTGGTACTTTAATGCAGCTGGCCTGCTGTGCCTGCTAGGGTACAAATGGTGTTATTTATCTGGTGCATACTGTAGAAACTTTTCAGGGAGGTGTTTCATTCTTAGAGGTTCAAGCTATTTTTACCTGAATCTGCTAGGGTCAACCAGATCAGTAATCCAAATTGTTGTTATTCTTGCATGCATGTCAGTAGGGATAGTTGAGTAGGAAACATTCCTAACGAGTAAATGTTGATGTCACAATGACCTTTCAAGACAGTCGTACAGTTTCAGAGTTTAGCATGTGAGGGGTAAAATACTTTAAACTGACAATACAATGCTACGTTTATTTTTGTTCAGATCTCAGTATTGACATTCACACTATTTAGGTGTTTTAAAATATTAAATATTCTGACTTGGTAAAAACTCACATGCTGTTTTCAGGGAAGTTGAATGAGAACATAAAGTAAAAACTGAAGGAAAAGCCCGATCTGAGAACTGCACCAGCGGTCAGCGTGGAAAAAGATTCATGCTGGTCATGATTGTCAGTTGTCAGAACTCGCTGTGCTGGCCGCTGACAAGTTGGAGTGCCCATGCTGACTCATGTCAGCAACATTAAAACCGACAGATTGTTTAAATGTTGATGCTGATTGGTGTAAACTGATTGATGTCGACTTGTTTTAAAATGTTACTAGCACGAATGAAAATGATTTCTGTCAAAAGTAAAAAAATGGTTGAGTTTTTACTCAAATGATACAGTGGTGTTATTCACAGCACAAATATGATCATGCTTGAAGGAAGTTAGAAGTATTTCATCAAGGATAACTGACCTTTCTAAGTACATTGCCTTTTCATTGTGTAATTAAAATTCAGAAGGCTAACATCTATGTTAATTAAAGGCACCCAGTAGTGTTTTCATTGTAAACAGTTTGTTCTTGGCACACATTCCACACTATTAGTGCTACAGAATAAACTGGTCTTTTCATAATTTGAGCTATATTGGTGTGTAATCATGGTTTGTATAATATTATAATATGTACTTATATAGTGTGTGGAGGCTATCTTTCTACTTTGTCAGCTGACAGGATATGAGAGGACGGTGAAAGGCTTGCTGACTGGGAGAATTAAAGACTTCTCCACTGCTATATGGGATTCAGTAAGATCAGGTAGCGCCAGTCATGGTTCTGTGTGTGTGCGTGTATGTATATTCTTATCCTGCCTCTTTTACAGTTTCTTTCTTCTCTCCTCTCTCCTCTCTGTCTTTCTCCCAGTAATAAAGCAGACTATTTATTTCCCTCTCTTTGGCTCTCTGGTCTCCTAAAGGGAGTTGGGGACCAAGCTGATATTAGACTGTATGTGTGTGTTTGTATGTGTGACAGCATGTGTGCTGGCCCTGCTGTTCTCTCACTCTCACGCTGTGCAGTCTGCTTGTCTCATCACCCATCCCAAACGTACAGTTGCGTCTTCTTGCGTGCTAACACACCGAGATTGAAAGTTGCTGATTCTGAGCCACGGGGACTCGTTGAAGAGAGGCCTCTGGCGGGGACTGATTGAGCTGTGCTGAGCTGAGGTAGAAAAGTTACAGTAGCATGCTATTACCTGCCAGTGCCGATGGAGTTTATTAGCATTGCAGATATGCTCTTGCAGAACACAGTGCAGCCAAGCAAATAATTTTATGACTCTAGTCCACAAGGGAGTTGAAGGCTAAAAAGGTTTGTCTCATTCGTGTCAACTAGACTTCAGATTGGGCTACCTTTGGGTCATGACTTGACAAGACATGAAAACATTTGTTTTCTTGTATGCAAGTTCATTGCAAATACTTTGTATTTTTTTCTTTGTAATTGTAAATACATGTATTAATTACTGATGTTTATCTGACCGGCTGTATGTTTTTGAACAGTTCAACAGACATTTTAAAAGTTTTATTTATATAAACTAACTAGGATGATAATAATAATCAAGGTCATGTAAGATTATTTACAAATGTTTGTTGGGGCCACTTATTCGAGTCCACTAAGAATACTGCTTTGTGGTTCTTTTTTCATGCAAAGGCAGCAGAGCAGAGATTGACTCTGAGCGTTATGCTGGTGAATTAGCTCTTCACATCTATGGGACTGAGGCTGACAGTTGGCACAGTGAAGATGATTTATGACTGGCCAGGAGAGTCAGAGATGGATGAGGAGAAATAACTTTGATCAAAGTTTTCCTCTAACAACAGAACAAAGCTCCTTCTTAGTCCCTGTTGATATCTGGCAGTGGCCTGACTTTAGTTATCAAAGGGAAACCTCTGAATTGTATCTGCTTGTTTTTTACTTGTACGTTAACAGAGTACAGATAGTTTACATACAGATTCAGAAGTACACATTTATGTATCTGTCACAATTCTGTATATTGATACTGCAATGTATGCAGTATCATGTTGACGTTTAGCCAACAAACATTGTCAGCATACCCACCAGATTGAAAGAAATATAACAAAGGATTGCATCATCCCTCCAAGAAGAAGTTTTCTTTATTCAGTCTGTGTTTGCACAGATCGCACACTGCTTCATACATTACAACATGCTTCACAATTAATATAGTTAGTCAACCCTGTCAACATTCAAAAACTGTTGTTCCCTGCTGGTGTTTGCTGTAACTTTACTGTTGCCAGCTGGTCTATTTTTTCTTTACTTTTAAGGAGCCCGATCAAAGGTTTTCAGACTAACAGCCTTGCTCTGTGGCAAATAAGGTAATTTTATCTCCACAGATAGATGGATGGATCCTTTAGCTAATACCAAATGATCTATAAAACTAATGTTTTTCACTTCTATTTGTGGGTGTAAATGTGCATACTGTACAAGTTATTTTGAAAACTTTTCCAGGTTGCTTCTACTAATGCTAATTCTAATGCTACACATTATCAATAAGCCTGTTGGTAGCAAGTGGTGATTAATACAGTCATGAAGAATATCTTCAAAGAGTGGCTATATCGATATGTTTGTTTGAACATCATCAAGTAATGTTAAATAATAAAATCCCCCCAAAAGCCTAAATAAAACAGGTGAGATACAAGGCCACCTTCTTGCAAACACAGCTTAGTAAGCGGACAACTGTATGATGGCCTGTTTCATGGCTTGGATGTTCTGTAGCCAAGATTCCTGTGACTTTCCAACTCAGAGTGTGTCCATCCCTACTCATCTACTGCCTTTCTGCAGGTCACACCCTAATCCTGTGAAGGGGTTTTGGGGCCACTTACCTCCATGTAGGGTTTGCTGTGCTTCTTTCGGAGGGACCAATCAAGACTGACTGACTGTTTCAGTGTTCCTATGTTGCGATTGTTAATATGGCAGAGGTTTCATGATGTCCATCAAAGGCTGACTGAGTAGAATACATTCAAAATGGATGAAAGACACACATAGTAATGAGTGTGTAGTTTTTGTAGTATAATACAGACTTTTAAAATGTCACTGTTTGACATCTGTCATCAAATTCATTTGTATGATGAGCTTGTTGTTAGCTTACTGACCTACGGGTCATAGTTTTCTGCCTGTATGATGCCACTCATCCGCAGTGGCATCATACCTTTATGCGTGACAAATAGCTTTTTTCTATTACCTTCTGCTTGTGTATCTCCGTCTCTTCCTGCCTCTTGTCTTTCGCCATGACTTCCTCCTCCTCCTTCGAATTCAGACACACTGCTAAGCCTGTGAGTGTGTCTGAGCTCTGTGAGAGCTGATGTTTAATTCTCTTCTCTCACTGTTCCCTGAGCCCAGCCAGCTTCCCCAAACCCCCAACCTCCTTCGTGTCTCTCATCTTCAGTTTTTCTTCTGCCATAAGACCCCGGCTGACCTGGCACGTAGGCACATACTCGCCCACGCCCCCCCATCTCTCCAAATCCCCTGTTTCCCCCTCCTCTCCTGGTCTAGTCTCTCAGCAAGAACTTGAATGCACCGTCCAACTACCTCTGTTGTCTGGACCTGAAGCATAAGCAGGTCCCTTTGTTGAGATTAATAAAAGGAAGAAAGCAGGGTGGAGAATTAATTTAAGCATCGGCCAGACGACACATCTGCTTGTTGTGTTCGTGTCTTTCCTTTCCCTCCCGTGGTTTCCCTTGCTTTCTATCTATTATCTTTCCTGAGAGCAGAGGATATTGGGTCGAAATGCATAGTGAACTCTCATAGCCGTGACACTCCTCTAATCCACTATCTATTCTGTCTTTTTGCCCTTTCTGCCTTCCTGCTGTCTCCATCCAGCGTTACCTCCTTTCCTCCCTCTTCCCCTTTCCTTCTTTTCACTTATTCTCCATGCTTCCTTCCTAGAAGAGATGGCCTTGTCCATACACTTCTGTGGTGAGGAAGCTGTAATGAGAGGAAAGGATCTAGCATCATATTTACTATACTTTACTATACTTACTATACCTTTTGTTACTCAAGCAAAGGGTAAATGTCTCCACATTTGTTTTAACAATGATTACAGGTAGGCAGACACAACCCATCACTGCTGAAGTAGGATGTACCATTAATTTAGCTTCCTGTCTTTTGTCTTGCCTTTCTCTGTTTTGTTCTTAATGTCTGGCTGTAGACTAAAACACTTTACTCTTTCTCCTGGTGTGTGATACACCTTGGATTCTACTGCCTTTGTGTCATCTCCTTGCCCCCCCCTCTGGTCAGTTCATTGTCCTAAGGCCTGGGTCATGGTTACTGGTCCATGTCAGCTTTCTAAGTGGGCGTGTTTGACAGCCTTTCTGGTCTTCTGACAGCTCTCTGGGTCAGTGGAGACAAAGAAGAGGGGTGGGAAGGGATTAGTCCTTTACTTATGGTCTGGTATTTATTCTGCATGCTTGCAGGGGAATTTGCAAGCACACAGTTATGTTTTAATATGCATGAAGCATGTTTTTTGTTATTTTCTCATGCTGTTGGGATACAGTCCTATATTCATATATGTAAGTCAGTCAATATGCGCAGAGGGAGTGACCTTTAACAGTGACTTTTGCCATTGTAGGTCGGTGGCAGGCGGTAGGAACAGATCTAAAGTGTCTGTGATCAGACACGGCAGGAACTTGGGTCAGTGGGGGCATATCTCTGTTTCCTTGGCCTCTTGCCCCTATCTATTGTCATCCTGCAGATTCCTGTTCCTCCTTTCACCCCAGCTCATGCTCAGCATCCCACACCTGCTGAACCAATTGAGAATAACTGTAGGAACAGGAGAGAGAGCAGGCTGTAGTAGGAGGAGGATGTCTTGTCTTTTTGTCACTTCATGCTGACACGGTGTGAAGTGGAGTGACACTGCGCTCAACCGTAGTGTCTGGGAGCAGTCTGGCCAAGGAATCTGACCTTTGTGACCTTTTCCAGACCAGTGGGATAGAGAGGGGCTGTCTTTTGTTTGTGTTGTGTAAATGTGTGCAAGAAGGCAGAAATACTGGGGCTGGGGTCTCAGAGGAGACACTCTCATCTCCAAAAGCTTTGCTGTTTATACACTAGAAACATTTATGATGAAATTGGCTAAAAAATGCTGGCTCAGGAACTATGGTGAACAGTTTGTAGTTCTGCCTGTTACTGCTCTTGGGGTCAAGGGCTAAAAGCAAGGTGTAGCCGCTAATGAAAGTGTAAGAAAAATGTTTAAAAAATGTATTCTAAATACCCATGGCAAACAGAGGTTACAGTACTGGAAAGATTTAGCTTCTAGTTTTTAGCACTGTATGATTCAAACTACACCAGTGCTCTTTCTAAAGCAAGCCGATGCAAAGATTTGATTGTGAGTTGTGTGCTACAAGTAAAAAAACGCCCTGGAACAAAAGTAACAAACAGTTCAAGGTATGTTGATGGTGATGAAACTATGAAAAGTTTGTATATGTGTGAATAAAAGATTATTCAAATTTGCTGCAATGTACTGCAGTGGAGTTATACTGGAGTACGTTTTGTATTTACATTAACAAGGAGTCCAAAACATTAGAAACACCTCTTAACATAACTCCAATATGACTCAGCTGCCAAAATGACCTTAATAATGCACAACTTAAAAACTGAAAAATTATATTTTTGTAAATGTAGAATTTGTGGCAGAGCTGTTGCATTGGATTGCATGAGATTGTACAGGTGGTCATAAAGTTGTGCCTGATCAGTGTATGATATCTGTGTCAGAGTCTGGGTGCACCTACCTCTATCTGAAAGCATGCGGCAATGCGTTTATATTGCCCTAGGAATTTTCGTACAAATGACACATAAATCACAAATTATATAAATTTAGAATTTTCTGTGCACCCTTAAAGCGGAATAATAACTGTATTCATCATTTTTATGTGTAACATTATTTGCCCCTGAAATTTTTGAAAATAGCTGCACACATGAAAGAAATGACCTCTTTCAGTGCACAGGCAAGATGTGGATTTCTGCATTTCTTATGCAGCTGGACACTTTTAGACCCCGTGCTGTGACCCTCCAGGGGACATTTAATAGACTGTGGCAGCCTTCCGACATCCAATGAAAACTCTAGTGTGCGGACTGCCCATAACAATGCAATTATTATGCTAACATATACCTTTTTCTTAGCACTATTGTTACACCCTAACATAACTCAGATGCCGTTGTTGTTCTCTCAGCTTTGTCTGAATTTCATTGTCAGTCAGTGCTGTCTGTGGAAGCTGCGCGATACTGAAAGCATGAAATTCAGAGGCATAACAACGCTGTCACTCATCTTCACTTTCCTTAACTGTAGCCATTTTACTTCAGTGAATTAGGAGTTAAAAGAAGAATCCGATTAGGAGACCTGTGACAAAATGTAAGTGCTTTGCATGAAGAATTACAAATCTTGGATCTCTCAAGAAACCCTGTGAACACCCTTGTTCAGCTTTAAAAGACTTAGACATTTTAAAGTTAAATATCAGACAAACTGACTAAGACTGAATTTTTGATTTTCCTACTTCCTCACTTTTCACTGACTCCCAACTTGCACAAGAGCTGTGTTTCTTTCTGAAGAAAGCGTGGACATGCTACAGCTCCATCCATTTCACAAAAATACAAGCCTAGTTAGACCTCTACACTTACTGTTCTGTGTTTAATGATGTGTCCTGCTTCGGCACAAGGTAAGATAAATGAAATATCTCCTCTGTACTTGTTTATGTAAGTCCCTCAGACGAAGTAGTGACATTGGAGTTCCAATTACCTGTGCAATATCAATGTGGTGCTTAGAACGGAGACTTGACTCCACTTACAGCTGATAGTGCTGTCTCTAAGGGTCTTACTTGCAGTCCTAATATGTAGTGCCATATAATAGATGAGTTGAGATTTCTGGAGACTTGGCTCACATGCTGTGTTAGCCAACAACAGTGCAGTGTGACAGTTTAGACTGCGGTTGTGTGTACTCATGCCCACTGTCTCTTTTGTGCTTTGTGATTGTGTGCCACTGGGTGCTGCCCTTTATTCTACTGCACAGTGGGACTGTCAGTTGCCATTAAAAGTAAACTTACAGAATTAAAGATGAACAAAAATTAGTCAACATTTTTAGGATCTCAGCATGGTGAGTCATGTTACATACAGTACAGAGAGAATCTGACACAGCATTCATTTTTTTCTGTTTTTCGTTGTCCTGGACAATGTCATTTACTGTTCTGGCCTTTGAAAAGAGTCTAACTACCTTCCACTGCTTGCAGGAGTAGTCATTTCCTTGTCAGGTTGGTTGTGTTCTGCAATAAAGTAGCTCTAAAAACAAAAAATAACAGGGGCATTTAGCAAGAATGTTGTACTTTTACCTGGATTTTGGACTTGTTCTGATCAGTCTAACACCTCAGTTTTTTCAGATTTTTCTTTAGATGTCTCTTTCTTTTTCATACTCTCTGTCTACCTATAGTTTTTTACTGTGGAGAAGTACTTTCATCTACCCTTGAGACTGCTGGTGTATTCATCAAGTGCTTATTTTCTGCCATCAGAAGAAGTAATTTACTGCCATTCAGTCTTGTACAGTGTGAAAACAATTTACGCAGACTTGGAAATTGCTTTAGCCAGGTAATCCATCACAGCAAATATGAAGCCTTAATTTGTTTTGGTTTCCCAAGTTGTTGCCCAGAATTTCTTGTCAGTGTATGTATTACATAATTCTGTGTTTTTGTCAATCCCTTGACACCCACTGGAGGAAACTGTACTATGAGAAATCAAATATGTGAAACATTTGTTAACAGGTGATATCAGATTTATTGTCATGGTAACTGTAGGCTGTTGGGCTTTAAAAGGGAAAATGTGTTGTTAATGTGGTGTTAAGTGTAAAGTAAAATAAGATTTTTAAAAAACCTTTTCACATCACTCATTGTAATATTAACATAACTAACATGCTAGTTAACATGCTTTTGCTGTTATAATGCCATTCGGGGACTATTATCCCTAGTTTTGGCTAGTAGGTTCCTGCTTTGTCATGATTATAATTTATGATAATAAATTATGTGCCTAAAACCAGCAACATGTGTAGGTTTAGGCACAAAAGTACATGCTTACACTTAGCCTATGACTTGGTTGGTTTTAGGCACAAAAACAAGTTGGTCAGGGATAGGGAAATATAGTGGTTTAAGTTAGTAATAGTTTGTAGCATTTGGCTGAATGTGATCATCGATAAGTAAGTACACTTATTGATAATGTCCTTCTGGTAGGTCAATAGGTGACATAACCTACCATTCAGTGGCTTGTTATACTTGAATCAGCTGAGGTGAACAAATCTATGTTAGACCACTTTATTCTGAACTAGTCACTAGTGGATCAGTTTACCTGTTCAGTGTCACTGTGCCTCTTGAACATTCCTGATTTAATTATTCATATCAACTATGTATTTCTGCCTCATTAATTACGGCC
The DNA here is from genome assembly GCA_900302695.1 of Helostoma temminkii. NCBI lineage: Eukaryota > Metazoa > Chordata > Actinopteri > Anabantiformes > Helostomatidae > Helostoma > Helostoma temminkii. The sequence continues at coordinate 91,354 of OMLM01014307.1, read as the reverse complement.
AACATATGCTTGATGAGGTCAGTTGCACTTGCGCATATTTTTTTAGCCTCCATGAGCATATAATTAGCTGCGTATAAGCTATACCTACAGTGTTTTAGTAACTGTGGTTGTAAGCTGGGTAGCACATACATCTGTGTACTATATTGTGTACTTGTACATTTTAGATCGCTTTTAAACGCACTGTTGTGTAGCGGCAAATCAACACCCTGCAGGGGCTGAGTACTCACTCGGAATGGACAACGGCCTGTGCCTCCGCCAGACCAATTAGGCAGCAAAGCAAGACTAATGGCTGTGGTTAACTTGGCCTCTGAAGAATGGAGCTGTCCCCACTGGACTACCTTGTTATGTGATTGAGTAGGGTGTGTATATGTTTGCGTGTGCGTCTGTATGTTTGTTAATGTGCACTGGGGTCTAAATGATGACAAGCAGATGCCTGCAGTGGGTGTGGCCACCCATAACTTGGCCTCGCTTTTCCCCTGAGATGATAACACAACACCTCTGTGCCACCTTGCAGGCCCACACCTGGTTACACTGTGGGGGTGTTGGAGAGAGGGAAAATGAATTTCTATGTTTCCCTCCCTATTTAACAAGCTAATTAAGCACTTTGTTTTGCATCCTGAGGTGATATTGAAATGACTCAGTCACAGTTCAGTAATGCTTCTAATAGACAGAGGATGAAAGGGAGCTCATGAGGGAGGGAGCTGGAGAGAGGTGTGGGGGACAGGGGATGGCAAAGGGACAAATTAGACAGAGCTGAAACAGTTGTGTGTAACAAGCTCCCTACTGTATTGTCCTTAGATAGACAGAGCTGAGGAGGCGCTCGGGCAGACAGACTGGTCTGGAAGTAGCTCTGCAGACATCATCTGTTTATGAAGCACCAGCAGGGGGCGATGCTTCCAGGAAAGATACTGAAAATTCTTTTGCTAAACATTTTTTCACTCTTCATGCAGTTGTTTCTTCTCTGCTCTTTTTTTAGTTCAGCCTGGTAGTAAAAACCTGTAACAACCATATTGCCATTTGTCAGAGCTATTTAAAGTGGCTAAAAACCAGACTCTCCAGCTGACCACTTAGTGGGACATGTCTGACTAGTTCTTGGGACAGACACAGAAAATTGTCCTGTTATTCATTTCATGAGATCTGACGACAGGCCCTCTGCCACTGGGTGAGAACACTATAGACCAGACTATGGTTTTGTAGTATTTAGCACATCAAGTATACGTTGTTTTCATTCTTCTCAGTTGTGCATGTTTTCAGACTATCTTGAACTCAGCTCTCTTTTATGAGGAGACAATAAAATCACTCCCGATCAGCCCCAGACTCTAGTACGCAAGTGGCACATTTCCTATGAATGGCTACTCATCAGCATTCAGGTCTTAAACATGCAGGAGGAAAAGTGACATGCAGGTTATATTATATGTTGCAGAATTTGTTGTTGACACAGATAACAATAATCATTTAGTAATTGTTGCTTGCTATACTGCTCTAGGGAAAAGCAAAAAATACCATGGTATAAATTAAAATAAAAATCAAGTAGCAAAAAAAGAGATTTGACTGTGACAACACTGTAAGGTGTGACATAATTAATATGAAGAGAAATTGCACAATCAGACTGGGTTTTCCGAGGTTTCACTGATAATGATGTTCTTTCCATTGCTTATGCTATAGGCCAGTCTTTTTTTTAAATGTGGTTATGTGGTTTATCATAACTGGATTTTTATTTAACCATTTTAAAAACCATAATTTAAAGGTTGGAAACTGTTTTGACATTTTATGATATTTTAGACAATGAAAGGTATAATACAGTTAAAGTCAAATGACATAACATGAATAATTTTGCAATTTGTAATGCTGTTGTAGATGTAGACAGTCTTTTTCAAAATAACTCCTGGTTATTAAAAGTGTTAATATTAAAATATTAAATGTAAACACATACACAGACACACATGCATAGCATATACAATATACAGTGTGCATGCCTAAGAAAAAACAAACAACAAAACAAAAAAAGAGGCAAATATGCTCTTTTTATTAATCCCACCTGAACCTTCTGCTCCTGTGGAGTAAACTCGAGGAAGTAGAGCCTTCATGTATGCGTCTTATTTTTTTTGCCTGATATCCTGCAGGGTATTCTTTTCTGACTTGGGAGGAAGTGTAACAGGGGTGCTGTAGCCTTTTTTGCTGTTATAAATAATGATTTAAAAATTCTCCAAATATAACCAAATTACAAACGTAATACAAGTACAGAAATCAAAACATGGATGTTACAGTTTTCAAGAATATTCAAGAGAATCAGATGGTATGAAAAGCAATTTTTGCTGTAAAATCTTATTTGATTATATTGCTATGTGTCATTTCTGGAGCGAGATTTGTTTACTTAGCAGTTTTATTTTCAGCTTTTCCATCTGTCTCAGTGGATTTGTGCAACACATGTTGGTTTTGGCACGGTTGACGGGTTGTGTTGCTGACACCAAAACGCCAAACTCATTTATTTACTGCTACGGAAATATTTTATTGCACCAAAGTGCATATCATTAAAGTATCAGAAATGAGATACATACATGTTCAGGTCCAAGTATGAACACTTGGGAACTTTTCCATCCCTGATCTTAATGTAGCCTGTTTTTGGTTTGTGCTTTTTGGATGATGATTTTGTTTATTTGAGACCCCTCACAGCCTCATAGTGAGTGTATTGAAGCTGTAGGAGATTGGCCATGATGTAGTATTTTAAATGTGCTTGATTTGAAGCTACAAGTCCAGGTCTTTATTGCTTGCAGCTACTTGGATGAATCAAATGCACCACTGATAGATGTGCAGTAAGTGTGTTAACACTGTGAGTGGAACTGTCAGCCCCCTGCTGTTTATGTTTAGTCAAAACAGGCGGAGACCTAATTTCTTGTGGGAGTCACAAATTGGATCGGCCAACTTATTGGCCTTGCCCCTTGCAGATATTTCAGCTCATTTTGAAAGGGAGGGAGAGAAAAATAGGTGCAGGAAAGAGTCAAAAAACTTCAATAGAATTTTAATTTGCTTTATTAATTTATGTAAATGACACAGAGCAGCTGTTTGAATTGGAGTGTTAAATTGCTTACCCAAGCATTGCCATGTAGACTGTATGTAAATGCAGGTGTGTGCTAATTGAAATTCAATATCCTTCTCGTCAGCAAGGGTAGCTGGCCTTCTCATCTGAGCTGCCACCCCTCTCCCTCCCCCTCCACCTCTTCCTCCTTCTCTCTTCCTCTCCTACCACACTTGTTTGCCCTCCAACCTTACCTAAGTGGGTCTTTAATTTAAAAGTAAGCGCATTAACTTTTTCAAACACAGGCTAGATAAAGTACTTCTTGCCAACAAATGAATAAACGGCTAAATAAATACCACTCTTTCTTACACGGTCATTCCCTCACACACACATATGTACACATACAAACACACACACAGGGAGATCGATAAACAGCGGTATTGAGGCATCTCTTGAGGTTTGTGTCTGGCTCAGTGTGATGGTTGATTTATTTGTTCTTTGCAAGAAGTGGTAAATCAGTGCTTACCCTCAGGCCAGCCTGGCTCTACACAGCCAGGCAACCTACTTAGTGTCACTCCTCAGCCCTGCTGGTTCGGGCATCTGCTTGGTCTGTTTATGCTTATGTTTGTGTATTTTTGTGTTTTACATTTTCAAAATTTGTTTATGTTGCTTTGGGTATGTCTGTACACTCTAACAGAAAGGCCATTCCCAGGCATTGCATGGGAGTAAGAAACATCAAAGTGCAGTCTCTGTGGGATGCAGTTAGTGTACTTTTGGTTAATATTCAGAAAAGATAAGGTGAAGAGCCTGGCTGCTGGCTAATTGCTACTCAAAGATGCATAAAGGTGGAGGAGAAAAGGAAGCTGGAAAGGAGAGAGTGAGAGAGAGGAGGGCTAACCTTCCCCCAGGGCTCTCTTAGGGGCTGACGCTGTGTCGCTCTCTTCAGCTCCTCTGCTCCCCTTTGCTCGCCTCTGCTCTTCTTCTCTTGCTATTGCCCTAAGACAGGAAGCCAAGCTGTCCTCGGCAAACCATGTCTCTTACCGCTGAGACCGAAACCACCAGTACAAAGACCTCTGAATTTTCTCTTCATCTCTTCATCACCTTTTCTTTGTTCATCCACAACATGATTGTGTGCCACTCATTGGGTCAAACGCGTTTGTTTTCCTTTGTCATATGTTCAAATAAAAAGTTTCTATTGTTGCAAACTTTTAATTAACATTTACCCTGTTATGTTTTTTTTGTGTGTTTTTAAGGATTTAAGTGAAGTGTTCAAAGAAAGGCGATTCAGGACTGGAAGTTAGTTTGGATAACTTTGTGTTGTGCTTAATAATGTTGCGGCTGCCAAACTGTTAACCAGGAAAGCTAATTGTTTTTGGCTCAAGCATCATTTGGCTTTAACTTCATGCCTAATGTGAGGACACACAGTGGCAGGTGGTGTCCACACTGTTCATCATGGGTGCAACGTAGCTAAGAGGCATCAACAAACTTGACCTGCTCTTGGCAGTATGTCCCAATTCAAAACACTTACATTACATCTTTCTAATACAAACTGTGTAAAGCTTTAATAGAGTAGTTGTTATGACTACTACTACTTGTCTCAGCACTACTTAAGAGCACAGACAAGGCTGTCCTGTAAAGAACAATGTTTTAAGTCTCAATAATAAAATATATTTATTTTTTAGGTCTAAAGTTCTCCAGTGGCCGTAGAAATTATGAATCCTTTCTGCTGGGGGCCACAAGGTACTTAATGTGACAGAACTGGACAGAGCCACAAAAATTGTAGAGCAAGTTGGTTGAGATGGACGGAAGCATGATCAAAGCTTTGAATTTGGCATAAAATAACTCAACACTTGACACTGGTGTGTTTTAACTGTGACCACAGTGGCTCCCTCAAACTAAATGTAAAGCTAACACAAAACTGTTTACAAATCTGTTTTATGTTTGCAGCCGAAATGTACAAAATAGAGACAGACAATCAATGTCATCTTCCCCATGGGGGCTTTAGATTGTAAAATGCTTCTGGGTGTTCTCCTGCAGACAACAGTGTTTTTGTTTAATTTGTTATTTGTGGGCATAAGCATTTATCTGATGCAGCATCAACTTCCACCACAATTATATATTTGCAGAGAGCAAGATAGAAAAAAGGTTTGCTGTGCACAGTTGTCACTGTGCGGTTACAGCCCATTGGAATTGATTGTTTGGTCTCTTTCAACAACAACAAAAAAAAGAACACAACAACAACCACTTTTTCTGAAGAGCCCCTCTGGTAATGTTGTGTTTATTTTATAGGCAAGGATTTGACTTTTTAAGTGTCTTCTAAATTAGAGGCCTGGTTTAACACCGATTTAATATTCTGTTTAGATGCTCAATTAGATTTGTAATTGCTCCTCAGGCATGATTGCGTTTATATTGGCTAAGTTCATTAATAATGTGGGACCCAGGTCTGTGGCCAGCAACGCAGTAAAAATGAAATTAAACCCTGGACATGGGGCTCAGGCTTGGAACAGCTTTAGCTGAGCACAAGCATGTGTGACTCCAGTGACAGATTTCAAGCTGTAGCTGCATCAAGTGTTACATTCAAACCTGTTTTAATACAGTTCTTTTTAAAATCCACTTGGGTTCATGTGGAGTTTTAAACAGATTATATGACATAATATTTTCAAGTGCGCTGCTCACATATGGTTTAACTTATGTTAAAATCATGTGATAGAGCCTGTAGGATCTGTGAAAGGTAGTTTATTATGAATTTGAGAGGAAAGACTGAACTGACAAGCAGAAGACAATCAAATATAAAAGAAGATAATAATGTTCCACCTTTAGAGCTTCAAGTTGCTCTTTTCCTTTTACTTTCCATTACTTTCTCCTTTGCGTTTCATCTATTTGTCACCTTCTTTCATCGTTGAGTTTTTCTGCACAGTATGTGGTTGCTTTCTCTTGAGTGTCCAGTTTGAAAGACCAAGACCCAGATGTCTAGAACAGTCCCTGTATAATTTAGTCATGCATTCTTTAAAGGTGTTGGAAAAAAAAACTGCATCTGGTGCTCTCACTTTGGCCTGTTATTCTTTCTCAGAACCCCTCTTTTCCTCTAGCTGCATGTCTTCTGACAGTTTATGGAAGCCCAGGTGGTTCAGTCCTACCATTACTGTGTTAATGCACTTCAATACGATTTCACTCAGAAAGGATGTGTGAAAATACAAATGCTTTCTTCACTTCCACTGCAAGATGGATCCAAAAAGGAATTAAAGTAATTGGTGAGTCTGCCAGTTCAGTCACACTACCTGAGTGTAATAATGGACATGTTTAGTGTGAAAATCTCAAAGCATGAAACAAAGGAATGCATTAAAAGCTTGTGATTAGTCTTACATTTGCAAAAGCCCCAAATGCCTTTTCATTAAACCATTTAGCCCGCATCTAATGGAAATGAAGTTTTGCTTGAGACTTTTTGTGTCATTTCCAAAATTTGAATTGATTACTTTTTCACAAATCTAATCATTCCAAATGAACTGTAGTGTGTCAGTGAAATCTTGGTGTTTGCTGTGTTTTACTTTCTCTGAGAGCATGTGAGCAACAATAAAGAACCTTTTCATGAATTATATTCACTTTTCATGAGTTCACATTGTGTTGCTCCGGTCAACATTTTTTCTTATAATGATGTTCTACTGGGTGCCGACCTGCTAAATTGTTTTAAAAGCAAGGTGCATGTGAGTGCTCTGTATCCTCTTTAGCATGCCAAACCTGTGATGGTTGTGAAAAATCTGTTCAATAACATGCTCCTACCCCACCAGATGATTATAGAGCAAGCATAAACAAATAAATAGTCACATTGAATAATTCTTTGAAATTTTCAGAAAGCTCTCTTTGTTTGTTTGGCTGCCAACTGTTGTTTGATGCCAGATAGCTTTGGCTCTATCTGTCTCCCAGAAGGGACAAACCATATTGATGAAGCCACAGTCTACTTCTAATGTATGTCTCATGCTGTGTCTGGGGTAAACTGGCCTCTGGAACTGTAGCGCTCTTCACTATTGCATCAAAAACACATTTATTTCATTCTTTCATCAACCCAAAAAACAAAAATATCACTTAAAAGATCAGCCAGATTTTTCTATTATTTTTCATTATGTTTAATTTCTTCCAGGCTTGTGGGAAATCATGGCAAAATCATTTAACTTATGAAACTCATCTATAGTTATATTGCATTCTTCATAATTTCTACGTAAATAAGATAATCCTCATCCTCATATATATATATTTTTTATAGTTAGGACAACAGAGCAGCTTTATATATAATTGCTTTTAAAAACTGATAATCAATTAGCAGCTATGATATTATTCACCCATTGTCACCAGGTGGGCAGTTCAGAGCCGAATCGTTCCTGGCAAATATCAGAATATTGCATTGGGAAAGTTATGATTTTTCACAATGTAAAACTTAATTTACCAGTAACAGTACAAGTGTGCTTGTTGCCAATGTGAGACCTCAATCATTGAAGACAGAGAGAGAGAAAAGTTCATGAGACAGATCTGGAGCTGGGTCGAATATGAGGAAACTTCGTTTAGCCTTCTGTCAAGGTCTCCAGCAGGAAACATAATATTCCCCTGTCCTGAAAATGAAAGCTCTGTAACAATAGCAAAATGAGGTTTTCCTTTTCTTTGGCAGAAAACAAGCCTCTTCTTCTGTCAGTTAACTTGTCCAAATGGCTATTTATTTTAAACAGCCCTCCATGCAAAGATCCCTGGGAGGCAAACGAGACTCAATCAATTAAAACCATGAAAGCAAGAAAATGTTCACACAATAATTGCAAGAATTAGAAAAACACAAGGAATTAGACAAAGCAGCTGCATTCTGGAAAATAACATCCCTCCAAGCAAGTCACAAATGGAGGCAATAAGAGATACGTAAAGACAGGAAGGCATTACTGCAACGTGTGTTTTTCATTCTCAGGAAAATACTTTCATGAATAGGCTTGATAAGGTATTTTCTAGGCTGAGGGCTGTGTTTATAACATTATATAAACAGTAAGTCTACAAACAGATAATGCAATAATTCCTTCTGAGAATTTCTGGCAGAAACCAACCACTATTCAGAAATGTATTTTTCATTGTGCCAGTACTTCAGGGGCTAATTTGAAGACTTATTATATCATGAAACCAAACTGGCACTGAGCAACGTTTAGCAGGCATTCCTCTCAGCTTTGTTTTGTTTTATGTTTAGTAAGTTTAAATTTAGGAATTTCCTTTCATTATAACAGCGGCACTCGATTTATTGAGTGCCAAGAGTGTCTGCTCAGCTTTTCCCTGCATTTCACTGCTTGGACAAAAATGATGGTACCCTTAACCACACATTGTGTTGCACAACGTGTAGAAACAGTCCCTGCAAAGTTCTGGTAGTTTGGACCACTCATCTTGAGAAAACTGCTCCAGCTGTCTTGGGTTTGAAGTGTGTTTTTTCCAGGTTGTTTTAGCTCTTGCATGGATGCTCGATCAAATTCTGTTTAGTGCTCATAGAAGTCACTTCGGTATGGTCCAGGGTTTATTTCTTAACCATTGAAATTTTATCCTGTCGGATAATTTACGACATGAGGATTCTAACACTAGGCAGTACTCTTTGCTCAAGAACTCTTTTATAGTCTTGAGGTTTGATTGAGCCCAGCACAGTTTCAAGGCACCCAGTGCCAGATGCAGCAAAGCTGCCCCAAAACATAGCCATTCCACCTCCATGTTTCACAGTAGGGGCAATGTTCTTTTCTTTGAAAACTTCATTTTTTGTCTGTGAACAACTGATGTAACTTGCCAGAAATCCCATTCTCCCAGAATTCTTAATATGTGTTTTAGTACATTCCAGTCTGTCGTTTTTGAGTTTTTTTTCCAACGATTTCCACTCTCCTCGATCTGTGGTTCCTCTTTTCCTTTTACAGCCAGATCTAGGGAGGTTAGACATGGACATCTTTATCATTTTTGTAACAGTTCTCACAGTGACATCCAACTGCTTGGATACGGTCGTAAAGCATCTATTTTCCGCATGTTCTAATACAGCTCCATGTTCATTGCACACAATGATACCAAGCAGTCATGACTTTTCTCTGTTTAAATAGGCTGAATGGCTGCTTACAATAATAAAGATGTGTGGTCAATGTTTTCTAGGGGTGCTATGATTTTTGGCTGTGCTGCTGTCATTTTTCTTATTTTTCAACCAAAAGCAAAAAGAAAGCCTGATTATATCTTCAAAACAAATTTTTCTTAAAGTAATTTTCCTTTTTTACATCTACAAGTTATTTCTGAGAAAATTGCAGGTTTTTCATTTTCTGTGACAGGATACCAACAGATTTGTCCATGTCTGTGTCTCTGTCTGCATTTTCCATCACAGTTGCATCTTAATTAAGCATTTCATAAATAAAATTGTGGTTGTCTACAAATTCAACCTTAAATAGTGTCTTTATGAGTGGTTCAAAAAGGTTTTTAGACAGCAGAGTGTTGGGTGTTTTCTTAGTGCAGGATTATCCTTCTGTTTTTAAATGTACACACAGAACTACTTTTCCAGGGTGACCAGAGCCTGGTATCAGCACACTGAAGGCTTTTTGCATCGTAGTTCAGAATTGCTTTATCAAAGCACAGAAGCTGGAAAAACACCACTATATTCATTTCACAACAGGGTTTTCCTGCCAAATGTTGTACGTTTCTACTCTCCTCAAATTTCCTGCTCACTGGTGGTCCTTTCACATACATAAAGTATTTTTGTATGTGTTTTGCAACCGCTTCTTCATTCTGCATTTCCTTCTAGCTGATTACAGCTTATTGCCAACTTATATCCTATATTATTATACAAGATCAGTAACATAATTTGTGTCCCACATTTAATAAATTACATGTTGTTGTGCTGTTGGATGAGGTATCACAAAATAAAACCTGTAAGAGGTGATTATAAACCCGAACTAACAGTTCAGGTTAAAACATAACCACAGTGTAGGAGTTAACACATAGTTAACTTAAAGAAAGAAAACACTTCTCCATTAGATTTTATTTGACCCAGGACAATAACAATGCCACAGTTCAGCTCAGTGTCCTTTCTTTAGGTCTTAACCCAGAAGCAATACAGTGGTTGTAAATTTCTATATGAGGCAAATAAGTGAGCCACAGGACATGTGGGAGTGATGTAAAGTTTTGATGCTTCCCTTACAATGTTTTAGGCAGCTGCCACTTGTGTTTTCCACTTGTGGTCTTGTGCACTTTCTTGCATGTCCACACACAACTGAGTATGTGTCCCACATCTAAAAAAATGCCCATATGCAGTACACTTAGCCCACACTTTATGCACCCTTAAGGCTCAATTATACCTCTTACGGTCTCAGTGGCATCCACTGTATTTTTGGTGTCCAAGCTGAGACTGCAGGGTTTTTGTATTTATAGTTTTACATTTCCGGGATCACCTCCTCGACCTTTTGTCATGACGTATGTCATCATGGGATTTGTGTGGTCTCTGTGGTTTTTCTCTGCAGAGTTTCCATTTGGGGCTATTTAATGGAATCCAGAGCAGATTCTTCATAGAGCTACGCCTCTGGTTTTAGTCCCACTGCACCATGGATTATGTGGTGCTGTTGTATGAATAACACAAGCTTTACCATATTCTGACTATGGTGCTGTGCATAGAGCTACATGTACCCATACATCATCACTAGTGCAGCAGTAATGTACCTATAACCTGCAGTGACAACTAGCAATAAAGGAGTCACCATGTTCATGATACTTTACATCAGTTTGATAGTTAGAGCGTGAATGATTGAAAATGACAGAAGAGTGTCATCAACCAGAGGTGTTCTCAAAGATTTTGAAACGCTTGCAGTCTTAAGATACAGCATACTGCACTGTCTCACTCTTGGCAGTAAATGGAAACAAAAGAGGCACACAGGCAATCAGTCATTATGTTTTACAGCTGATGTATTGTGATGCTTCATATCTTGGCTTTTACCCATTTCAAGGAAAAAGAACAGAAACTGTCAAATGTTTTGCAGTTAATATTAGCAGGAATTAAAAAACTTCTTAAAACATTTGTTGCCTACTGGGAAACAATCTCTGAAATGTAAATATTGAATAATTTAGTCTAGTAAATGTAATTAACACAATAAATATTGCTTCTTTTGCAGGTAAGTGATCAGTAGAGGTTTTTAAAATTGATTTTATTTTCTATAGCAGGTCAATACTAACTTCTATCTATTTACTATAATGATTTGAACATCCTTCTACTTAAAGCATTGCTTGGTACACAGCTACTGTACGCCAACATCACAGTTACTCTATGAAACACAGACCACACTGTCCTTACTTTTAGATAAGAGTTAATGTTTTTAGTCTGTTGATAGTGTGATAAAGCCAGTCTAGGTTTTAAAACGTGCATGTAAATCATTTTAATTCTCTGTTCATTTTGTTGTGGATATTTTGCCTGTGTTTGGGAGAGTATCCTGAGCAAACACACTGTAGCTGCTCCTATAATATAATTTTTAAAGCTGTGACCATATGCAATCATCTCCTCCTCCACTCATCTCCTCGCTTTTCAAACTCCATCCACCTCAGAGTAATTGATTTGGGGATGGAGTCTTGCATGGGGAATAAAGGGAATAACACGTTGTCATTTTAATCTCAGCTCCATTTCACTTCCTTTTCATGTCTATAATTTGGTTGATGTTGAAAAGAAAGGGAAATTTAAATCCACGGAGGCCTCCTCTTTTTCTCTTAAATCACATCTGTTTGCATATTTGTCTTTCTTCTGGCTTGTTTGTGTAAAGCAGCAGGTGCAAAGATTCGGAAAGTTAAAGTTATTGAACCTCACCTTTAGATTTCCTCCTTATCTTCCATCACAAATCCTTCACTTCTCCTTTATTCTTTTCTATGTTCTTTCTTTCAAAGGAGGAATGACAAAATATGAAATTTTGTAGTAATAACTATGAGGATGGTTCTCAATGATATAGAGCATCCTTTTCTGCCATTGGCATTTTTTTGCTCTTCTTCTCAAACTTTGATCATCCGTTCCTCCTCCTCCACCAGGATTTATCGTCTTGCTGCAGTATTAAAGTTGTGAATGTTATGAACAAACTTTACAAGGGAGGGAATAGTTGCACTATGTTGCCGTGTTAAACTTTAATGTTGCCCATGGCCACGAAATCTGCACAATACGCTTAAAATATGTCTCAATATTTAATAAAGCAATTAGAAAAGCTATGAGTGTCTGAGAACATCTATTACACATGCATGGTCATTGTTCTTTCTTATTTTCTTGCTGTTATTGTTTATATCTTCAGTCTCCTTCTTTCTATCAGTTTAGAAAGAGCTCAGTATCAGAAATGCTACAGAATGCCTACAGCTAGTTTCAACATTAAAAAATAGCCTCTTTATAATTTTTATCCATCCTTAATAAAGTGGTGTTTTATTTACCTGTATCCCAGCAGTGATACACATTCACCTGCATTTCCATCTTCATGCTGAAAATGTCTGCACACCTACATACTACCCACAACACATAAGCGCACATATAACCAAAAGGGATTTCCAAGCTGTTTCAAGTTCTATTTGTCCATTCCTCTCAAAATGGGTGGAAAATGGAGGGGCTGTTGCCAAATAGGCCGTTTGCCAAATCACCGAAAACCCCCAAATGGTCTCCATTAAAGTTTCTGTGCTCTTGGCAGAGTGAGGCCACGGTGTTTGGAGGTCATTTTTAAAAGCCCCATGGAAATACCCCCTTACAGCCATCTCAGCCTGTCACTGTGTGTGTGTTTGTTCGTGGGTGTGTAAGTGACTGAATTCAGGCTTTATTAGGCTTCAGTGGTGTTTGGACAGCCGGAAGAGTAGTACTAATAGGACAGAATGATGCAGAAATGGGCAGAAAGCCCCCTTGGAGTTCTTGAAGCTCATTTTCTTTCTCCCTCACTTTTACCTCTCACTCTGTTTCAATCACTCACTCACTTTTCCCCTTCCTCTCCTCCTCTTTCTGCCCTTCTCTTCATCAGCATCACTCTGCTTTCTCAGCCTTGGCTGTCACACCATCCCGGTGTTGCTCCACTAATTTTTCACATCCGTTTATTCCTGCTATTCAGCCTTTTCCCAAAAGCACTTTGAGTCAGCGGGGGGAAGCTTTTAGCCACTGATTGCTCCTACATGGTAATTTCTCCTTGTTTTGCTCCTCTTTTTGTTTCTTTTGCAAGTCTTTCTTTCTGTCTTTCCATTTCATTTTTATTTTCCTCTCAGGACAACATTTTTTCCAATCCTTGTTGATCGCCACCTAGGTTTTCTTTGTTGTCTTTACTGTCCGATTTCTTTAACAGTTTGTTTCTCCCTCTCTTTTAACCTTTTAAGATGATACAATAAACAGGACATATATTATACTCAGTTTAAAGTGTAACATTCAGTGTTAAACATGCTGGACAACACATGGCTGTAGCCACTGAGTGCCAGGAGATAAAGGATAATTTCAGCCACATTGGAAGTTAAGTCCATTTCCCAAAGTACCAAGCCTCAAGAAATTCCTATATATTTTTATTTTCTTTTTTGGGTAACCTGTAGCTAGAGGGACCTCACTGATGTCCTACATCCTACCTATATGTTCTACAAGGTGAAATATGTCTCTGAGCAGGGAGAAAAATGTCTTTGTCACAATTAGACTTAAATTACATCATGTATCTGTCTACTTCAAAAACTGATGTTTTGATTTAGATTTTCTTTTTAGGCAAATTTCTTTTAACTCCAGCTACTGTGTGTTGACTTACCTATTGTGTGTCTTCTGTGGCTTTGCTGCTCTTACAATGGACCATGTGAAACTATGCTGCTGTGGTATAAGTTGACCTCTATGACCAAAAGTCTTGGCATGATAAAGACTCACAAGGTATTTCAAGCCAGAGCACCTCTCCAAAATGTCAATGTGCCCCCTTCAGCATTTTGGAGAAATGTGATGAAGTGTTTTAATGATCTGAATACAGCTTTGGTCATATTATCACTTTTTGTTTGCACAAGGTCATGAACAACAACTTTGTTTCCCTCTCATCTGTCTCTCTTTACCTTTCAAAGGAGCTTAGTACAGATGGCATGATTAAAAAATATTCCCTACCCACATATTACAATTTCCTTCACACTGATTTAGATTTGATGTTTTTTTGAGTAAAATAAAACCCACTCTGTTATTAGCAAGGACATCATTTGCATTATTTTAATTCAATTATTGCCACTTTTTTTAAATGCCACTTTTTATGTAGAGGTTTGACAGTGAAAGTAACAAGCAAGTAATAATGTCAATGTTTTTCTGACTTTAGGTTGTTTCTCTTTTTTGTCACTCTCTCCTTCTTTTGGCCTGTTAAAACTATTTCTTTCAGCTTTGTTGTTGCTTCTCTCCCTCTCATCTGTCTTTCTTTATCTTCTGTAACCTGTCTGCGTTTCTCTCTCTGTTCTCAATAGCAATAGCGTTTGCTCCAATTTGCTCTACTGGCAATAAAGACAGATGAAGACACAAGTGAGGAATTGGCTTGTTGGTGTGTCCTCTGCCTCAAAACGCTCGGCCCTCCCCTGGCACTTTTTCTCTCCCCCGTGTCACAGACTGTTACCTGGCAATCTGATGAGCACAGATGTATCTGCTGGAACAACTCGAGCAGAAGTAACACTAAAAGGCCTTTAATCTTTATAAAATCCTCCCTTTCTTGTGAAACTTTTTTGTAAAAGAAAATTTAGAAACATAGTGTAAGAGTGTGCAGTGGCAGTTTTCCTGCTTGCATTTTTGCATGTGTTCGTATGTGTCACGTAGGCATTTTGAGTTATGCTTTGCTCTTAGCGATGTCTGTAATTAGCAGTAAAAAACCCCCTGATAGGGCCTGGGCTGCTTCTCAAGGTTATTCATTTGGCCGACGAATTTCAAGGAGTCTTTCTGCCCCAGTAGTTCTTGTTTTTGGCAGTTGTTTTCAGCTTAATTCTGTTTTGATTGATTGCAAGCTTCTGTTTATTATTAATTTTATATTCATTGTAGATAAATATTTTAATCATCTAGTCTTCAAGTAGATAGCTGGTACGCATATTGGTTTGTCCTTGTTCCTGACTTTGAATGACCTGCGACCTTCCTTCAAATCACCTCAACCACAGTTTGTGTTTCATTCATGAAATATTCATCCCATAGAGAGAATTAATAATTTATTGTTACAATTCAGAATCAGACATCAGACAATCACCATGAAATAATCATTTTCCATTTGCTTGCAGCACATTGATAATTCATATTTTCTCCACACTTCACTCTCTCCTCATTTTCTTCCTTCCTCTCCTTTCTTTTGCTCTGATCAGCTCAACACCTGGTGAGGGACCATGGCTGTGTTACTGTCTGTCCTGTTACCATGGCGATTAGGAGGTTAGGAGCCCCAGAAGGGCGCCTAATAAGGAGGAAACAGGGTGTGAAATTAAGGTTGTAGGACAAATACAGCATCTGCTTTTAAGCAAGACTGTGAAGATGGTGGTTTAATGTAAATGAACAGAAAAATACAAACAGCAGGTGGATTGTACAGCAGTCACATTCAGGTTGAAAAAGTTTTTATGTTTTATCTCAGCAATGCTAAAATGTTAAATTTACATTTTATTTCAATGGGCCTTTTCTCTAAAGCAATAGAATAAAGGAATACAGATTAGCCCTAATGAATGCTCTCTATTATTTCTCATTAAAGGTGGGATAGATTTACAGTCTGTAGTGTTTTGTGTTTTGGGTCAAAGATTTCATCCCTTAGGAGGCTTCTTGCAGCAACACTCCTCAGGAGACTGCCGTACTTTAGAGTCTCACTGGGCACATTAGTGGCATACTGAATGTAAACATCTGCATCAGTGTCATGCCTGATTCTGCCCCCCATGTTTCCCTTGGGGTGGAAAAACACCACAGTAACATTTGTTACCCTAATGGGACTTTTCTTAATATGCCAGCTGTATCATCTCTGCACTCTTACTCTTCTTAACTTTCTATTTTGTGCTTTTTTTACTTCATCCTGTTGTTGGTGACTCACCTGTTGTTCATCCTGTTGTTAGTGCTTCACTTAACACTGCCATTACAGCTGCTCTTATTATGACATACTACTCATCCTGTTACACTAAGTAAAAACAAGTATTGACAAGCTTTTACCAGCAGTATGTCTCTGGCTGTTCCTAATAGTAAGTTCATAAACTAATTCTGACTAGGTATTACCTCTACAAAATATCTGTATACTTTGATGGTTTTTAGAAAATCAGGTTTAACATTTTAAATGATGGTCTTTGTCAGGTGTAACCCCATTTCTTGGCATATTTTGGCTAATGAAGGGCTCTTTGTGTATTAGTCAAATTACAACCCAGCACTATCAACTAGCATCAATATATTTTTAAGATACTGATTTTAGGACACAAAGATTTGTTTAGAACACAAACATACACCGTAAAAG
Organism: Helostoma temminkii; assembly: GCA_900302695.1. Classification (NCBI taxonomy): domain Eukaryota; kingdom Metazoa; phylum Chordata; class Actinopteri; order Anabantiformes; family Helostomatidae; genus Helostoma; species Helostoma temminkii. The sequence continues at coordinate 74,917 of OMLM01014307.1, read as the reverse complement.
TTAATGTAAACCTAAACACTTCATTGATCCTAGTTTATTTATCATCTTCTTGAGAAACCTAATAAAGACAAACCTACTAGACCAACATGATGGTGTCAGAATATAATTTTCTTTTTAAGGTGGGAATGTCTTGCTTGTATTTTGGACACAGTTATAAAATGATTGAACGACATTGCTTTGGGTATATATTATCCCTGTGCATTTGGATTTCATAACATTTTACATCCCGTAAAGCCTGTGATGTTTCCTAGCAGTGGCTTTATAGTTTGACATGAACAAATCAATATGAGTAATATAGTGATTGAGAGAAAGGGTACAACTACTATTGAGTGTAGCTCCTGTCAGCTTTGACCATCTACTGCACATTGCCCCTAGATGTTGTTTGACTGTGATCTTCTTAATGGTATTGGACAGATACAGGATTGTGCCTCAGCGGACACTGGAGAAGACTGACCCCGGTTGTCTGCTTGACCATCAGTGGGTGCTCAGATTAATTTGTTTGGTTCCTGGATGCTTGTCTTTTCGTGAATGTGATATCCAGCGTGCTCGAGCTTCTTCCCTCAGTAAAAAATGTTAACGGTTCAGATGGAAAGAACAGGCGACATACTTGTTCCTGTTGTTTTATAAGTCTGTTTTAGTCTGAATTAACTACTGCATTAACATTTCTGCCCATGCAAAAAACAAGCTTGGGCTTTATCCTCTGTGAATTCCTGTGTGTTGACATTTGTAGTGAGAATGTGTGTTTCTGTTAGTTTGGACTGTTTGATGATCTTCACAGCAAAACTGGCAGGAAAATGGTGGGGGGTATCAAAGTCTTAACCTCACTGCATTAATCATAACCTGCTTATAATCCAAGCGTGCTGAGGCCCAAATGCTGCCTACTTGGTTTGTCTGTGTGGTGAGTTTGTGTACATGTTGATACAATCAGCAGGGAATGTTTGTTAATAATACATTTATCACTTTCTGTCTGTGGTCTCGTGTCCTTCTCTTCTCTTTGGTGTTCAATGCTGCTCATTTCTTTCTTTATCTCTCTTGGTCTCTTTATCCTTTCCTCATTCTCTCTCATTTTTCTCCCACTATCTGCACCCATTCTCTCCCCTCTGCTCATGTTCTGTGGGCACAGCTTGAATATTCACATTTCTTCAGTCCCGCTCTTGTTGGTCTTTTAATCCCGGCTGCAAATAACGATTAGTCATTAGTCATTATTAATCTGATTTTCTTGATAAATCATTTAGTCCATAAGATGTCAGAAAACATGAAAAATGCCTAATACATGTTCTCCAAGCCCAAGAAGACATGAAGTGATATGTCCTGTATGTCTGCACCTCTGTTTATTTCTTTATATTAATAGTGTTTAGCTAAACAACAGTTGCATATGGAGATTTGTGTATTATCATTAAGAATAGTTTTCAATATTTTTTAGGTAGTGTCTTAAAAACAGCGCACTGTTGTTAGTTGTACTCAGTGTAATGCTACAAGGAAATGTAAATTTATTTTTTGTAACAAAAGATTCTTGTTATTACCTGATGACAATCTCTGTGGTGATCACAGAATAAGATATAACACTAGCTGTAGACCAAGAGTGTGTCCTTAAGTTATCAAACAGTTCTTACTTGAACATTTTAGATGGTGGATTAGTGTTTAAACAGAATACATCTGCACTAGTACCTTTTGGCAAATATTATGTTTTGCATTTATTGACTTTGAAACATTTATACTGGTCTGCCATGTTTGTTTACTACATCCTCACTGAAAACAGAAAAATCCCACATTCTTTCTCCTCATATTATGTCTGTTTTACAGAGAGAGGCCACAAGACAAAACCACAAAATGTCAATTAAAGAGAAATCTTCCCCTATTATTGTAAAATTCAAATGAAAGCATTAACATTTCATATTTGACAAGCTGAAGATATCAGGTTTGTGCAGTTTAGTTTTCAAACTAAATTAAATATTGATTATAAAAAATGTTGCAATTTATCTAATTAATTTAATTGTCTATTTTTTCAGCTCTTTTTCAACATTGATTATTTTGCAGTTAATAAAAAATCTTATTAAAAAAAGATTATTATTAATGCATATACTTTATTTTACACTACAGAATCTCCATTGCCTTCTTCAGGTATTCAGGTTAATTTTTTGTCAAACCAAAGATTTTGCACTAATATTTGAAAGTTTAAAAAATTAAAGGAAAAACTAAAAATGTACATTTGAAGAGGTCGAACAACTAATTGATTATTAAGAGACATAAATGGTTTCTGTGTTTTCTGTTCATTGACTTGCCAGTCAACAGATATCAGTAACTGAAATGAGACACTTTTGATTTATAATAATGCACTGGTCATGGCAAAAGGTGACTCTGTGTGAATATTTATGTTTGATACTATTTGTCTTGGACGGCACTGCTAATGCACCAAGGTCTTATCGTGCCTCCTTTCTTCCTGCCATATCGCAAAGATTGCCTCATGTCGCACATCTCCGTGTCAACCCCTGCTGAGCTGTCTCTGCAGCAGGCCCTCCCGTATTATCTGATTTTTATGCATCCTTATAATGCTGCTAGTAAATGTGCCACACTTTCATCCTCCCCTCTGCTTTCTTTTATCATTAGTAAGCCCCAACAGGGGGAAGCCAGGGAAGCAGGTTGAAATGAGTGTTTACTATTGTGCACGTGACTCTCTCACGTCTTTATGCCCACATGGACAGACACACACACACACACACACACACACACACACACACACACAAACTCACTATAAATGCATATGCTAATGTCTTGAGCTGTTCTTTCAACATTCTACTGTCTGTAGATAAGCTGCGTCTACAGGACTTTGCTACTGTCCTGCATTACTAAACGGTAATATTGCTTTTTTTTCCTGTATTTTTCTTCTGCAGCAGTTTTTTCTCTCACTTTGGGATGAAGTACTCCAAATAAGAAAAAGTGTCCCTAAATTGATTTTTAAAGAAGAAGTAAAGCGACAGTAAAGAGCAAATGCCAATACTGATGATTCTTTCTGTAACCTCATGGGGGCAAAATTTGCAAAGTAATGTTTTGTTTAAACTTGCCCCACTGCTGCAGTGATTGATTCATTGATTAGTTAAATAGAATTAACTCAGACACCATTAATCAAAGAAACTTTCCAGCTACTCTCTGTAGCTCTCGACAATAGTGTATGTAAGCCACTGGGCACCAAGCTTCTACCATATCAAAGGATTGTAAAACCGGTTAAAACTAGATTTTGTCCATCTCAGCATGTTAAGAGGAAAATTATGATTCCACTGATCAGATGTTGTGTGTGTTTCAGATGTAGTCAGCTTCTAGCCACACATATTTCGTAGGCTTTCTAAAATATGTCAGAACCCAACCCAACATCTGCACAGATACTTAGCAACAGTGTTGGGATCACAAACAAATTCCACCAGAGGAGACAGTTGCTAGGAAAGGGTGTGATTATAGGTGGTGGAAGCACATAAATCCAACACATAATAGCCAATAATACCACAATTTGTAATTTTTATCCATTTTATGTTTTTGTAGGGATATAAGATATAATTAATTAGCTTTAGTGACATTTATGTATCTTGTGGGGGAGATGCCTTATCCTTGTCATGTCGTGTAGTGTAATCAAATACTCTAAATGATGGACAAACCACCAGGTCCACCCATATGCAGTTTATTTTAAGGGTCAATTTGGACTGTTGACATCTTGACTGTCCACAGACTATACATTCCTTAAATGGCTACAGTCACCTCAAAAAACAAGACTGAATGCTAGTGTCAACACTGCTCTTGTGCTATTTTATTTCTGTTTCCTCTCACAACATTCTCATTTTTCTTTGTTCATTACTTCAGTCTCCACAAGCTGTTTAAACTCTGGCCTGTGTGTGCTAAAACTGAGTGCTGGCCCCAGTGGAAATGTCTTGACTTTTGTTTCTTGGATTCACAACAAAACTGCAGGGAGCCACACTGGTATCTCCATGCTTGTCTCTGAACAACATACAATGTACAAGTATTGTTTGGTTTCAACAGTTACAGGCTCAAACACTCACATGCCAATACATTTGTTAGAACGTGTGTGGGTAGTTGCTTGTGATGTGTTCTGCCTTGCAATGAAAACTCGGGCAAAAATTAGCATACATCTAGCTAATGCTCCTGTCTTTCAAACATGGAGTTAAGACTAGACTTTCCAGTTGTAATAAATTACCTACACACAAGTGTCTGTGGCTGTGAGTGTGTGTTGACTTTGTGTGCCAAAGAGCCAGTAAGGCCTCCTTTTAATGTTCTGTGTTACTGTCCAGGCGAGTCCATAACTCCACTTCCACTTTTCTTTTGCCCTAAATGTCCCTCTCATTGCTTTTCCTTCTGCTCTTTTTTTCTTTTTCTTTTTTCTTCTCAATCACTTTCCTCCATCCATTTTTACCATTGCACCACATTGCACCCAAGGGAAAAATGGTTCTCTAACAACCTTTGCAGAAAGCCTATGGACCTGATGATTGGGCAGTGTAAGTTGGAAAACAACACAAAAGGTCAGTTTTCCATTTTTCCACTGGTTGGGCTCAGGTTTGTTGATACCCCAGGCCTTGTTAAAGGCGCATTTATTATGCAAGCCATGCTGCGTATGTCCTAGCTCCTGTAGAACTGGCATTGACATGGGTAATATGGCAGTGAATAAAGGTTTAACAGTGACCTCTTAGCCATCTGTAGAGTTGAGCTAATTAGCTTACCACTGGTGTCTCTCCATTTTTATCTCTCACTGTCGGTCAGTCTTGCACGTACATGCACAAACACACAGTGGACTTCTGTAGCTACCAGCCATGTTAATGGGTCAGTTCCCTGTTAAACTCCAGGACATTAATTGTCAGATTGAACAGTAATGAGGAAGATAATGGTCCAGTTGTCTACAGCTCATTATGTAGAACACATGGATACATGTAAGGCTACACTGTCTAGACACTGTCTCCTAAAAATTGCATTCCTGTGCAACTAAACTGGAAACGTGATTACGTTTTTATAGGGAAGCTAATGCACCAGGTGGATCATGTTCTGATCCATTTTTTGAATGCATGTGTTTTTGAATGAATGGGGCTGTGCATTTAATATAGATTTGCAAGGAGGTTGTTCGGGACAGCAGCAAGTGTATAAAGCACAGAACTGTTATACTCTGGAGTCAGACCTGAGTCTGAGTTCTGTTAGGATTAAGGCAAGAAAAGCACTTGAGTTTAGAAAAAGTTGGTGGTTTTGTTTAAAAGTGAATAAACACATTGTGTGAAATGCTTTTTTCCATAATCTTCCATAATCTTTCCTAAACTTAACCAAGTGCTGTGAGTGCCTAAACGCATCCATCCATTACTTCAACTGCTTTTCCTGTCAAGGGTCACTGGGGTGCTGGAACCAATCCCAGCTGTCATTGGACGGGACATAGGGTACTGGATGTTGTACTGGAAGATGGGATATTTTGGCAGAGAAAAATGTTGTCTAGGAACACTTTATTCATACATTCAGAAGTAATGTCTTTGTAACCTGCCAGTTACTTTCATTTTCCACATATCCTAAATATGTTATTAGAAAACATAACCCAGTTGCAAATATTTGCAGTTTAGATGTATAGGAAGGCAGTTTCTATAGGAGGTTATCTAGGGTTGTCTACCATGTATGAACTTTTTTGTTTATTTTTTGTTCTGTCTCACTCAGTTTTGAGTCTATGCTTCCAAACGAACATAGTTGAAATCTATCTTACTCTGGCCAGTAATTTTGGGGTTTCCTGCAGTGTTGTATAATGGGGGCATCTGACACTGCCTTGCTAATTTTGAAGGGCATTTTTATAATTTTACGTTTTTTAACCTTCATGTATTTAATGAGAGGTGACATTACCATCTGGTAAAATCATGTAAGATATCATAACATGAGTTTTTAAAAGTTGGGAAGCAAAATCAGGTGCTCTTTCTTCAGCATTGATTTCATGGATTTTAATAATCACTTCTTTGACTTAAACTTTGTATTAACAAGCTTGAACTCAATCACTGTCTGTGATCAGGCAGCAGACTGTAGTGGTTTTGCATAGACTAATTTCACTATGTTGTTATGACAAGGCGTTATGTTAATAAACATTTTTGCTGAAGTGACTGTATAGTTGAGTGTTTCTAAGTGCCCCATACAAATGCCTGGTTCTAGTTAGAACTCTTCAAGAGCAAATTGCCACAGGACACTGAGATTTCTTTACATTCTTTACACTTAATAAACGTTACTCCTTACTCTCCACTTGCTTTTCATTTGACCATCTCCCCAACATCACTTATCTGTCCCTGTCACTATTTATTCCATGACTTTGAATAATACCTTGTGAATGAGCTCTGCACAGACTGGTAACATGTAACATGCTTCTGATTTCTCTGCCTGGGGCACTGTCACCTACCAGGCCAGCATCTGCATAACAGAACACCCTGAATAGTCTTGTGTATGCAGACGTGAGTGCACCTCCAGAGTATGCAGGATGTCAGCTGTCCCCACAACACTCCACCAGCTTTAATCATGACACTCTGGCAGGCAAAAGCTACATGCCTAGAGGGCATGAGGCCAGAGGAGGCTAATACCCTCAGGCTGCCCTCAGGTCTTTGTGGCCTACCATGACACTGACAAGGTGGAGACAATGAAGTATGGAGTTTTGCTGCATGTAAACACTGTGGATAAGGAAGTCTTAACTGAGAGCCTACTGTAGTATAGTTAGTGTTTACTGCAATGCAATTTAGAATATTAATAGTGGATTCAATGAAAAATTTATGAAAAAAAATAAAGTTAAAATGTAAAGCTAGAGCTGTTTTGAAAGTACGACCTCTTGGCTCCCTCCCTTCCTTTACAAATGCCTAATACATAGTGATTTGTCTATTTTACTGAAAATGAGTCATGAGTTCAGTAAATGCATTTCTTTTTGCACTCTTTCTTTCTCCCCCTCCTGTCTCTGCTTCAGCTGTGTCAGTTTGCCTGATTTGTCTTTGATTGTCTTGTTAATCTGGACACCTTCCATTGTACTTGAGAGTCGTGTGGACCAACTTGAACCTGAGTCCAGTAATCAAGCTGTTTGACTGCATAGCTTGCAGAAGGTGTAACAAGAACCTAGTTTAGCCTAGATCTAAGGTGCAGCTGCAGAAACAAAGATGACTTGCCAAAGTCAACTGAATTGTGGATGTTGGACATGAGGGCTGAAAGAAAGAAGATGAGCTGATAAGTCAGAAGAAAAAAGAAAAGTAGGAAAGGCATGCAAGAGGTTTATATAAATAATATTGCTCGACAATGCACTGAATTGTGTTTTGATAAAAACAGCCACATGAAATGGACATTTCTCAAAATATTGAGAGGCTGATCTTCAGAGTCAGTGTATGTGCAGTCACACCATTTTGTATTTGTATGACCCAAATGTAAAAATTAAAGTGATGCTGTAAAGTAACTTCTTAAAGATCATATAACCAGAATCCAACTTTCCTTAAAAAGTTCATATTATACCCACTTGGGGGCTTAAAAGGTCTCCAGAATATGACGTAAAATATTCATGCTAAAAAAAGTGTTCTGTCTCAGAAACAACTGGTTTTGAGCTGTGTTCCCCTCTTTCCTCCTGTGTGGTGACAGGAGGGGCATGTAGGCTAACCCCTTTCGGGGGTAC
>OMLM01014307.1:43659-62490 GCA_900302695.1 Helostoma temminkii | reverse complement strand
AGAAAATTAATTTAAAAAAAAGAACAGAGGAAATGCAAAAGAAAAAACAATGAGAGCAGCAGATTAGATGGCCGTTTAGTAAATACTGTGAGTGAAAGGGAAAGATACTCACAGATGCTTTTCATTTACTCAAACTGAGTGCCGACTGCCCACAGAGTGGCATCGTGTGTAGTCGAGTGGTCAGGGGTGGTTAAGTCATTGCTGAGGATTTCTGCCCAGTTTTGCACAGCAGCAGGTCAGTAACACCGTGCATGCACACAAAGACCCCTTCTGGTGGTTAAAGGTCTCTTTAGTGTGAGGACTTGACTGCACAAACACGTCTAGACAAACAAAAACAAGCCTGCACTACTGCCCATCCTTCTGTTGTGACCTGTTTCAGTTCCACATGAGGAGAAACCCAACAAACAAACAAACAAAAAAAAAAACCCTTACTGGTGTCTGAAGTTCTTCTACATCTCAGAGGTTTTGTCATGTCTGTTATGTCTGCATATGAAATGACAATAGTTTGTAGCACCTTTATATTGTTAGTCACTCTCAGAACTTTACACTTCATTAAATATAAATAAATTCTTGAGAATATTGCATCATCTATTTTGAAGACTTGATGGAGACAGAAGAACCTTTAATACATGTCAGAGGATTTCCTGCAACTGCCAATGAAGTCACTCTTTATGCAAAGCTGCTGGATAGCTATGAAGATGGATTGTTAATATAATGTGTTGCAGTGTATTCAGTAATCATTATTAATCTGTGTGACGGCGGATTCTTTCTCGGCCCAGCCCAGTGTTCATAAAGCTCAGTTAATTAGACTGATTGATTAGATGGTGGTGATTCAGCGCTCTCATCACGGCTCCTCATCCCGTCAGGCCTCTAATAAGATCAGATTGCTCTCATATTCACATACTCCCTTGCACACACAGTCCCACACCCACGGCTTGTTTGGCCTGTCATACCACCTCTCCATCTTTCCCATCGCTTGTCTGTCACATCCATATTCAGGCAGGATTTACAGGCATGAAAGAAGCAGCCAAGCTTGCCAAAACAATACACTGAAGACTAGAAGCTGCATTATGTTAACATGAAAAGATTGCAAATCCCTCATTCTCCCTCATCACATTCTCTCCCACCTCTTTCACCTTCTCGTCGTCTTCTCCCTTGTCTCTCACTGTGATCCATCCTGTATTCCTGTCTCATCATGTCTCATAAATATGACCCCCAGTTTAGCCAAGGAAAACATCACACTGGAGAGCCGGAGGCCACATCTGTCTAGACTCAACTGTGTACTTGGCCAGCTTGTATGCTGCCTGTGTCTCTCTATATGTCTGTGTGAGTGTTTCTGTACTGTATGTATAAAGGCATGCACATGTTGTTGTGTGACTGCAGACCTGAATGTAAAACGGCTTGGATAAAGCTTTGGTTGCAGATCAATACACATGCACAGCTCCGAGTGCAACGCCCTTTGCTTGGTGCACAGTGCCTGCTCATCAGTACACAAACAGCATAGTGAAGAGACTCTACCTAAGTGTAGTAAAATTTTACGACTTTCTGTGTTGCTTTTGTCTCCAGGCATTGGATATTACAGGATGGTAAGTATTCATTTAGATTTTTGCCAGATCACCACTCCTTCGCGTCAATACAGCCCATCTGAGCTCTTAAAAAAGAGACAAAGTTTGGTGTGTGTGTGTGTGAGTTTATGAGTGTGTTTTCAAGGCTGTGATGAACCCACTGCACTATCACCCCTAAGAGAGTCTTAATGGAGAAAATGATTACCTTGGAAAGAACAGAACTTTGATGAAAATCATCCCACTTCAATTTGCGCCTCACAGGCCTGCAGTTGATGTCCTTGTTTATGGGTAATACTGGAAATCCTCAAAATTGCACAGAGTACTTCAGTAACAGAAAGATTTCATAGACATCATAATATTCAGTGGCCTTTGACTGAGCCTAAGCTTCTCTTTGGTGTGTGGGTTTTCATACAAATGCTGTGCAAATTTAAAGTGGATTATAAGAAAGTTGGAAAAGCAAAAAGCTTAATGTACATTTCTATTCACCACCATAATGCAAATAGCTGTCGAGATAAGTGCTTCATAGTGCAGTTGGATGTGGGGTTTCTGGCTGGTCACTTTCCCGGAAGAAGTGGACTGAAGCTGGCAACGAAAGAAAAAAGTTTAAACTTCTGCCTTATACTTTTTTTTCAGACAAGCGTGTATGACTCATTTTGTGTGGGTGTGTGTATCATTATTAGAGTTGCAACATAGACAAATGACAGTGCGCCTGCCCTCCACACACTCCCTGTTATTTCTTTCTCTGATTAAAGTGTGTGTGTGTAAAAGAAGAATAAAATGAAAGAAAGAACACAATTAATGATGTGAGGGAAGTGCTGTGTTATTTTTTGATGATGGGAAATGGCCATCATATCATAATATATTAAATGAAGGAGGGATGTAGAACTTTATAGAGCAGGAGGGAGAAAACTGGAGCGAGGAGCGAAAGTGTAGGTTTCCAAATCTTTTGCTTTTGCATTTGATGTAGTCAAGCGAGTTGTATGCTAGATAATATTGAATAGCTAAAATGCCCTTATTGGATGAAGTGGCCCCTGGGTGCTGCCCCAGCATTTTGTAGGACTCAGACCACCAGACAAAAACCACACACTTACATACAGTACAACTCTGCTCCTTTTTTTGCTACTACAGCATTCTCAACAATTGCCTTCCAGTTTTTTAAAACGCACACAGACAAAGGCTATCTTTATGACTGCAGCATTTCCACAATTCCAGCCCACTTTTTTCCAGCTTTCCTTACCCCCTTCACCCAGAGACCATTAAACCAGATCTCTTCTAAAAAGGTTTTAAGGCCTCTTTTGGCTAGCCACTTCTTCTCAAAAGCCATGCCATGCCTCTTTTCATGTTTTTAAATCAAAGTCCATGAAAGGTTGAGGGGGAGCACAGGGAAGCAAAGAAAAATTTGTGATGGTTTTTTTGTATTTGTGGGTTGGAGACAAATCTTACAAAGTCGTTTGGACTTACTCACTCACAAGGACACACACACACATACTCAGCCTTAATCTGATACGGTACATGCCCTCCTGGCCTGTTCTGCTCTGGTGGGATTTTATTTTTTTCTTTTCTGTCTCCTTTCTCACCTGCTGAGAGTTACTGTAGATGTGTAACCTGCTCTTTTTTCTGTCTCTTCTGCTTCCACACACAAGTGTGCACACGCACTGAATTGCACTCACACTTTTGCAGCACATACACCAGTATGGTCTGGTGTGGAGTCTGGAGGTGGCTTCTGCTGTGATTCGTAGGCAGTCCTGACTTAACTACCATGGTGGGGTGTAGCCTTTTGATTTTGCTGGTAGTCAACCTGAAAATATTTTCCTTGATGGTTTTTTGGCAGAGGCTATGTTGGGGGACCTCTGGCCAACACATTTCACTTGCCAGCTGCTCTGTTTAGGCTGGTCCTTCTGGAGCCTTTTTTCAAGTTTTATACTCAAAAAGACAACTCCACTTTACTCTCACCCCTGCTTCCTTCTGGCTGTGCAGATCAGGTTCTATATGCAGCAGTGGGAGCACTGACTCACCTTCAGCTAATCTTTTCTGACTGCAGGGATGATGTGTGGTGTGGTGGGTCCAAACCTGAGGTGTAGAATTTTAAAGGTGCATCCAATTATTGATTGCTCTGGAAAAACTACATTCTCCACAACACTAGAAAGTACAGTGAAGTGTTTCAGCTTGTATACACAGCTGTACCCAGTGCGAACGTGTCTGTTTTGTGTGATAAGTTTTTTTCGTAAAAAGATAGTGAGGAGAGGAACTCCCTCACAAGCAGTATTATAAATAAATAATACAACTGGATTGTAAATTAAAGCTGGTAGATAAACCTTCAATGTCCCAAGGTGAACATAATTTGTGATTTTTTTGTAATTAGAGGAAAAAAAGGTTTATTACTTAAAATGTAATGAACTTTAGGCAGTTGTTAATACTAATCCAGTGGTTAATCAACAAGATTATACATTTACAGCCACAGTGGCAGCTCTGTGTATTGTACTTATGTAGAGTCGTGGTATAAATTGAATGCTAATGTCAACCTGTTTCCAGTGACAGTTAATGTTTAGCGTTAATAATGTTTATTATTAGATAAATTAACACTTGGTGCTTGTGTTACATTAAATGTAAGAGAGTCACCAAAGTGAACTCATTAATTCACTTTGGTACGTTTCATTGTTAAAGTGTTGTCATAGTAAGGCAGACACAGTTTTGGATGGGACTTCATACAGTAGACGGTCAAACTTTAATATGTTTGCAGACCTCCAGAGTCACCTTGTTCATTTTTAAATTATAAACTCAAAGTGCATTTCACCTACTCACTTGTGAATGGAAATCCTTTGCATTCACATTCTTTATGAACCGTTTTGCACTTTACAAGTACTTTGGCTCCTTGCTGATAAGGTGAGGGACATACCTTTGAGTGTCACTAGAGTTATAGGTGTTTTACCCAGATAAGCCATACTGTATGTGACTTGATAAATGACTCCTTGCTCTTTCTTTTTGTGACTTCTTTCTCCCCTTGCTGTCTCTCTGTGTTTTCCATATTCCTCTGACTCGACTCACTAACCTTTAAGGTAGATCTGGTGGTGGGAGGGGGGCAACAAGACAGTGAGAAAGAGGGAGAAGCTACATTTGAGTGATGGGGTGTGATTAAGGGTGTGTTTGTAAGACAACAATAAGAGAATAAAGGGTATATGGACAAGTATAGTAATTAGTAAAAAGGAATACTTGTAGTTTAGTAGTTTTAACAATGTCCTGTGTAAATGGCTCTGTGAGCAAACACTGCTGGTCAGAGTGATACTGACCAGGAGTGTGACAGTTTCCTGTTAGCTCCAAATAACACAACTCTGTAATTCAAAAAGTATTATAACACAATTTGAACAATGTAATCACCTGTCATCAAAAAAACTACAGTATATTAAATATTTAATCAGTCAGAAATGTTCTTGAAAGTTTTGTTCCTGTGCTCTTAGCTTTGTAACCTTGTACATTTGAATTTATATTTGTATACTTGATATTGAAAGTCTGTAAATATCTGTCTGTTCCCTCACAGGATTAATTATTTCACAGTTGGTAGCTTATTTTTTTAGAAGCTGTAAGTGCAGTGATAGTTGGAATACAAGCCAGACAGTATCCCTTGAGGACCAGGGTTGAGAACCACTGCTTTATAATACCACAGTTGTCCTAAAATTACATTTGAAGAAATTCTTTAAATTATAAAAATTAAAAAAATCCCAATATCTAGCCAGTTGCAGTAACATATCACAGTGTGTATATATGTGTATATATATATATATATATGATATATATATGATATATATATGATATAACATATCACAATATATTATATAATCACAACCAGGTTTTTTGCCATTACACAATTTTCTAAGACAGTCTCAGTCTCTGTCTTTATGTAGATTTTAAAGAAACCATGAGAAAACCTTAACAGAGGACAAACAACTCCTTACATATTGTTACAGTGTGTGAATGTGGTGAGGGAGGTGAGGTAGCCATCAATTCCATTATTGATTAGTACAGTTGAAGCTAGTGGAAATGTTCTGCTTCCTCATTGATCTGTGATCTATTATGAGCTGTTAGTAGAAGGATGGGTGAATGATGGGGATTGGTCCATCAATCATAAGTAGACGCCCACACTGCTTGGCAGACACACTCACATTTTTCTATTTTGTCTGTTATCCTCCTCCTCTCCTTCTGTGATCCTCTTTCTTTTATTCCTTTTCACTGCTGGCCATCCAACACAAAACACACCCGACCCTCACCACAGATGGAGTAGAAATTTGGGCTAGAATCTGACAACACCTGTCTACACCCACTAACTTTGAAAAATAGTCTTTAAAGAATTACTGTATTTGCTGAGATTGCTGCTGTAGTACAGCTTTTCCCACTGCAAATGGTCCAATAAAAAAAACAACAGTCTTTCAGAATGCTTTTCTCCATGTATGTGATTTCTTTCCTGGAAAAGTAACAAAGAAAACTTACTTAACCTAAGGAATGAATAAAGTAAAATTGGCATTTTTAATTACTGATATAATATAAGCTTTCTTTTATCTTCTTCTCACCTCCCTTCTATTCTTCTCTTATTGTCCAGGTCACTGATCGATCCATGCAAGCTGTTGCAGAGCATTGTCCTGAGCTTCAGTTTGTTGGCTTCATGGGATGCCCTGTGACCTCCCAGGGAGTCATCCATCTCACTGCTGTAAGTGTCACACTGATTTTTAATTTGCATTTTTATAGTTTACCTTGAATTCCCAGTTGTGATCTATTCTGTGAACTACAGTTGTGTGTTTACTTACAGTAAAGATATCGTACTTTCTGGGCACAGTTAAAAGAAAGTTAATTTCTGTCAACAGCTTAACTTTTTAAAAGTAATTACTTGCATCAGTAAATGTCAACAGGAGTTTTAGCGTGACAAAGTTGTTATTTTTTATTTTTTTATTTTTTTATCTAATCCTGTTACTGTAGGCCAGCTCTCCATGTTGCTTCAGGCAATGTATTGTCTCCAGGGGGGAAACTCAGGACCTTGCGGTGTGTTTTATCTCAGACTTAGTTTTGAAGTTATTTCATGTTAACTTTTAAATCTCATGAAAGCTTAATGAGATGAATCCTAATAATACGCTGCTGTTCTGACTACTCCCTGCTGTTTGGATATTACCATGTTAATGAGTAGGGCTCCATGGTTAAAAATGTTCCATGCCATATAAACATGGACACACATGCACTCACGTTGAGATTGAATTGAATATACCAGGAAACACTGCGCCTTGATTTCTTTATTCTTTATTTCCTGTGTGTGTGTTGTATATGTGTGGTATGTCTACACCCATGTGTGCATGTATAATACAGTCTGTTTGTCTTTAATGTACTTTGGTGTATATGTGAGTGCGAATGTACCCTTGTGGACCCGTGTGTGTCTATTCCTCCTCAAATGCAATTACAGTTGTGTTAATAGGACTGAGACACCCAATGCCATGCTGCATTATTAGATTAAACACCAGATTAATTTGTGCTCATGATTTTGGCCTCCTATCATCTTTGCAGCCTCTACTGACCTTGGCTGTGGTGGTGTAGACAGACGGTAATGAAGCAGGCCAGTCATAACAGCATTAGCATACCTGTAGGTGGACGCATACACATCCGCCCACACTCAGTCTAGCACACCTCATTATTATTTATTACTGTATTAAGCAAGGTGAAGTTTTAGTGGTTCAGATGAGCAAGTTCATAATTCTGTTTATATATTTTTGTAAAGATGCAGTTTGTCTCAACAGAAGCATTTCCATTTTTTATTGATGTTATAAACTTTGAGTAGACAGATACCAGGGACAGACACAGAACCGTATTTCTCACTTGATAAGCAAAACATTAACTTCACACCACAACTTCAGTTTTGTAGCTGTCCTGGATCTTTCAACAACATTGCATGATATGTCATGGATTTGTTGATATTTTAATGTCCATTTTGAAGGACTTTTAAGAACCTCTTGATGATGTTGATTTAAACATTTGATTAAAAATTCATGTTTGACAAACAGCAGCTGACAACTCCATTTCCTAAGGTTTGTGCAGCACTGAAGAAACCACCAGGGCAGCTATTGACTGAATTTTGTGGTGAGATGTTTTTTGTCACTCAATTTGTCTTATCAGCTTTATTTTGTTACACACACACTAAAAACACATCAGGGATGACAGTACACATGCTAAAATATCAATAATCAGTCAATTAGTTTTGCATTGTTCAAATCTGCTTAAGTACAGTGACGTGTAATAACTCAAAATTGGATTTTTGATTGTAATTTATAAATCATGATGTGACAGATATATTGCTGGGATACTGTTATCACCACAGTCTGTACAGATTTAAAGTCAAATTATCAGCCTCTCTTTTCCTGGCATTTTAGCGATCATTTCTCTTACTCATCTCTTTCTGCC
Organism: Helostoma temminkii; assembly: GCA_900302695.1. Classification (NCBI taxonomy): domain Eukaryota; kingdom Metazoa; phylum Chordata; class Actinopteri; order Anabantiformes; family Helostomatidae; genus Helostoma; species Helostoma temminkii. The sequence continues at coordinate 54,493 of OMLM01014307.1, read as the reverse complement.
CTCCCTCTCTCTTGCCTGTTTCTCTGCCTCTTTCTCTCTCCATCTCTGTATTATCTGACAGTAATTATCTCGTTTAGCAGTTGATTCCTCCCCTTCATTCATTCCCATTTGGTCCCATCCAGTGTCGATTGAAAATCATATTCTCGCGTTTAGAATCGTTGCATTTATGATGACTCCCTGGACCTGCGTGTGATTCCAAGACTGCAGCGCTCCTCTCTTGTTCGATTATCACTCACTCCCTTTGACTTCTTTTCCTTCACGATTTCTCCCTCTCTTTCTCTCTCTGATAATCTTCCCAAACCTCTCAATTGCTACCCAGCTATTATCAGGAAAAAGGGTAGAAAATCCATTACTTTTATTAACTTCTCTCATACGACACACTCATTTCAGATTGATAGTCTTATTTTATACCAACTTCTCACAAATTAGGGTATGAGGAAATCAATTGAAATTGTAATTTCTTAATCAAGTGGGCTGGAGGTAAAAATGGATAGCTCATAGTGAGGATTTTAATGCTGATGGTTTGTAAACTAACTGTAAAGCTATGCCATTTACTCTCCTCTAATGGGTTTGCAGTGTTTCGATGCTATGGGGAGCTGTCTGCCTGCACTCAATGTTTGTGGCCTGGAACTATTTGATAAATCATCCTCTTGTTAGTGACTAAAAAGTAAAATTAAGATTACTACTAACTGTGTGTAAAGCCTGCCAAACAAGTTTTCTAACACAATCTTTGATGGTTGTAAACCAAACATTACACTGCTTCAAATGTCAGAAAAAGCACTGTGATAACTTTAAGAGCCAGTGTGTGTTTTATGTGGTCTTTTGTATTGCTTTACCAGGAGTATATTGTACACTGGTATTTATGGTTGTCTTTCCGATGGAAGCCTCGAAATGGCTCCGGATTCTTTACATTAGTTAAAGTTTTATTGATGAGGCATGTCACAATCTTTGTAATGGATATAAAATATCTTGGGATGAAGGCTTTGTGGCTGTCCCAGAGCTTTCCGCTCTCCTTCAGCAGCTAATTTGAGAACTATATATGTGTGTGTGTGTGTGAGTGTAGGTGTGTGTGATATTTATCATTCCCCTAATTCTGTTAGTCAAGGTTGTGACGGGCTATGAAGGGGAAAGCACAATAGATTTCTATGTGTGTATATGTATGTGTGTTTAGGTGTTGGGTGTTATTAAAAGTGCAGAAGGCTTCACTTCGGGGTTGCCCTAGCTTGAGTATAACCTCTTCTTTTTAAATATGTGTGTGTGTGTCTCTGTTTGTGGCTTAGAGGAAATTAGTTTGTGTATTTCAGAATTGGACAATATCCAGTATTTTCTGTTCTCTGTTTCTGCTTCTCTGGCAGCCTCAGTCAACCTTAGCTGTTTGCTAGCTTTAAAGAATAATGCACTGCACCAACATAGTCATTATCCAACAGTTTCAACACTGCTGTTACCTGTTGACTGTATTTTTTCCCTTTGTGTGTCCTTTGTGTGTCAGCTTGTGGTTCACATTTCCACTCGTTTTTGGCTCTTTCTTTCTGTTTCTCTCTCATACACTCCTTTTGTGTCTCTTAGTCTTCCCGTCAAGCAGTGTTTCTTTCTTCTGGTAGTGATTAAGTCCAACTTCAACTCTATCAGAGAAACAGTGTTTGAGAGCAGCTCTGGGTGCCAGAGAGCCTGCATTCCCCCAGTCTTAGATGTCTCACTGATGGCTTCCTTTTGCTTGCCATGCCTACCCACAGCTCCCCTCCTTATGCATCAGCCTATCACTCCTCTGTGACACAGTGGGCCTCAATATGTCTTTTTTGTGTGTGTGAAACTTCCCAGCTTTGGGGGAAAGAGAGGAGACCAAAGACATAACAAATGCTGAAGAATGTGTCAGAGATGAAAAGAGGTATATTTGGTGACTGTAATAGCTATGTGTTGTCTCTCTGATGTGCAGACCTTGGATGTTTCTGGTCTTAATTTGGGGCCTTGTACATTAATTCAGCCGTGCCGCTCCAGTGGTTTTGTTGTTCTTCTCCAGAAAAAGTTAGGACCTTTTGATAAATGCTCTCTAAATTTGACAGTACTGGACCACGAACCTCATTCTCTCCGTGTTTACGAGCAAATAAAACAGTCTGGTTTATGACAGGGAAGCTATTTAATTTCATAACCTGAATCATATGTTCTACTCATCCTGGTGGCTGAGTGGATCAGTATGTGCTCACGACATCCTGAGTTTAAATTTGGCTCACGACCTCTTGAACAAGAACAAAGTAATTTATTTTTAGTGATATATATTTCTTTTACAATTTCTTTCCCGAATTACCATGACTACTGTTAGGAGAAAGGTTTTGAAGTTGTGAAACACAAAAGATATACAGGTTTTCACCCACTGTCAGGCTCACACTCACCACTACACCAATCCCTCCTCACGTAGGATGAGTGGTGTCTGGGTTTGCTGTAGTCTGTTGGCCCCTTATCTCCTCCCCCTGACTGGAGCACAGAAAATACATAATCACAGTGCCCTGTGTCAAACTGATAACCCCCAACACAAACCACAGAAGTAATTTGTGTGTGTGTGTTCACATCTATGTGTTCTTTTTCCTATGTACAAATGTGCGTGTGACTGTGTACTCGTACATGTGTATTGTGTCCCAGGGGTGGTAGAGAGGATAAAGGCGAAACGAAGGAGCAGAAAGGATTTGGAGGAAGAAAGGTAATGGGGTTGTGGGGGTCGCAGAATGAGTCAAAATTGTAATAATTTTCTTCACTGCTGTATGGTGGAGATTGGGGGATTTATGAATATAATGAGTAGAGAGGAGCCTAAGGATGATGTGTCTCTTGCAGGAGTAATTGAAGAATAATTCATTTGGCTTTAAGACTTTTAACCCAGAGACAGACAGAGATAGAGAGGTTTTTGACCTCTGGAGGGAGGGATATCATGTCTTATTATTGGCCCAACTAGTGTCACAGTGCTGTGACTGTCATCTAGTGCTGTTGCATTGGTTTGTGCAGGCGTGCATACATTTGTATGTGCGTGCATATGTGGCCATTTGGCTTAGTGCGCCGAAGAGAAACCAACGCTCTCCATCTCCTCAAGCCTTTCCTCGCCACTGAGTTTGTTATCTACACCAACACATGCAGGATTAGTGAGTGAAAAGGAGAGAGGGAGGGAGGAAAAGGGAGTAGGAAGGGGAAAATAAGTGGTAGACAGTAGATGGGCACAAGACAGATAAAGAAGGAAGTTAACCACAAATGCACAACACATACTGTACGTACACACACACACACACACACACACACACACACACACACACACACACACGCACGCAAGGATCAGCTCACTGGTCCATGACTGATGCAGACAATGTATTTGTGATACCAGACCGTTGCTCTTTTTTCCAGTTTTGCCACAGTCCTTTTTTCAAATATTTATATTGCTCTGTATGCACAGGCCTCTGTGTATTTATATGCATGTGTTCTACAGAATGTAAACCTGGAGGGTGGGGGGTGTAATTTAGGCTTATCACAGAGGGATTGTCTCGATACAGCTTTGTTTTGTCTGACCAAACTCTTTGGGATATCTCAAATTGTCTCACCTTTTCATCCTTGCATCATCTTCAACAGATGAGGACATCCAGGCAAAATGTGTCAAGCCACAGTGCCACCTCAATAACACCCTGTGACTTTAATTTCTTGCTCATAAGTCAGTGTCCAAACTTGTAACTACATTGTGTAGGTGTTTTATTATTTTTTTTCTTTTTAGATTAGTTTATATGATATCCGTTTTTTGTTTTACAGAGGGCAGTCAACAGTGAAGTGTTCTTCAGCAGATTCAACTTAAAAAATATAATAAAAGCTTCAAATCGCTAATTGAGTGATTTGAGCATGTTTATGGTTTGAAAGAACTTTGTATGAAATATACTTGCCCAAGTTGCTGTCAGAGCTTTCAGAGTTGATTGTGATGTGATAGTTGTAAACAATAAAATAGATCATCATGCAAGGGGAGAAAAAAAATCAATACTCTATAAGATAAATATAAAAAGTTGATTGCCCACGTGAACATTTGGTGAAAAAGGCATGAACAGGAAAACTACCTCTTAGACCAAGTCTTGTGGATGAGTGGAAAGTCATTTATTTGGTGCTGCACAGCCATTATGACTGCACAGCAAATCAAGAATTATCTGGGATGTTTGCTTGACAGTGACCAACACAACAACATTTCACTAGGAAAATGATAAACATATGGTGAAATCAACCAAAGAGGCGCAGACCCCTCAACAAGCAAGTACTTAAGGTGACTGCAGTGAATAGGATATCAATTCCAGTTCTTATTGATTCCTTGTTTGATTTCCAAAATGGTATGAAAGAAGCTAAAATATTATTTTATTCATTAACTGAACATTCAGTGTAGCAGTTTGGCTGCTAAAGTGTAATCTTTCTGCTTTAGCTCTCTGAGCTTTGAGATGACACTAGCAGAGGTGATAAATACATTTACCCATGTACCGTACTGAAGTACAGTTTAGAAGTGCTTGTACTATACTGTAAGTATTTACATTTTAGGTTACTTTCACGTTTGCTCTCCTGCAGTTAGAGGAAATTATTGTACTTTTACTCCACTACATTTTATCAGACAGGCTTACTTACTTTACAGATGTTGATAATTAAAACAGCACAGCAGCAGTAATGCTGTGTGTTAGACACACAATATTACAGGAGGGAATATTTTACTACACCATACCTTACCATTGTCATTTTTTTTTTTTTTTTTTTTTACCAATTTTCTCTTATCTGCCTAATATTATCATCTAACAACTGAGAAGAGATGTAGTCCTTTCACCACAAACGCCCCGACAGTCCTCAGTTTCCCTTTTACTGCCACAGTGTGTTGCTATTAACTGTCCCTGGATCTACTGGAGGTACCTGTAAGGTGCTACTGGTGGCTGATTTACCACTCAGACTCCGAGACTGTAACACATTAAATATGTGTTTTGGAACTGACAGGGAGAACCGAAATTCAGTTTTTGCAACTGGTACATGTTACTTTCCATTTTGAATTCAGTTCTAATTTGGAACCTAGTTTCAGTTCTCAAACCTAGCAGCGACGGCCTTAAGCCGGGCAGACATGGGGCGGTACAGTTGTACAGCAGTACAGTTTATTTTTGTGATTTTACAATGGATGGAGAAGTTTAGTCGTTCAGGTGATTAATCGGTCATGTGAACCCTGCTCTTGCTGCACATCAAATGCCAGTCTGGCCAAAATTCAGCCTGATTCTAAATTCAGCCGGGCGCGACTGAATTAGGTCTAAATTCAGGCGGAATCTGCACAGTGTCTGCCCTTAGAGAGAATTACCACATACACAGCATCTGATAATGTTGCAGTCAAGGCTGAAAGTATTTTTTCACAAAACAAAAGTGCCCAATTCCTTTTGAACCCCAAACCTTGGGTACTATCTTTTAAAAGGGCTATACTTCCTACGCAGTTCTTTTTGTTCCGATGTAAACTCAGAATGTGCAGAACCACAGAGGCTGAATAACAAATTGTGTAATAGTCTGGATACTTACAGTATGATGTGGACTGTATATGCATTTCTCACAGCAGGCCCCATATTTCACTGACTAAACTCACATACTAAATCCTGAAGTGGTTATAAATTAACTACTGCAATGAAGTAGCAGCTCATATTTTCCCATTCTAACATGTTCTCTCTTTATGACTAAAACAATGCTCGCTCTGTTCGTGCGTTATAAATGTCATCACGCTACTTGTCAGCTGGGACACTGAGGTTGATGGACAGCAACAACCATGAACTCATGTTGCCTTGTGTCAGCGTCCAAACCATGACATCATATCCTCAGCATGGGGTCCACCAGGCTTCAACTTCCTGGTTGGCATCATGATGCTTGACGTTGTGTAAATAAATGCAGCGCATGGAGTTATACCTCTGTAGTCTGGCACAGCATATACAGGTACCCACACACACACATATGCAAGCTCACACACACCCTCTGTGCACCAGACTGTGACATACACTAATGTAATAAAATGTCAAATCAACCTCTCCAAATATTGAACTCCAGCCTATGCTTGGCTGAAGGATAACGTACCTTTGAAATAGCCATTATTTTTCTTTCATTTAAAGTGCCATTTTGCTTTTGACCTCTGACTCGGGCTCTCGTTTTTCCTGTTTGAGAGAACATTTTAATTGAAGCAGGTGGAAGCCAAACCTCATCTGGTCATGTGGACTGCGTTATACAGAAATGTGGTGCTACATCCATTTCTCAGATGAAATCTATTTGTTAATCTGGCTCTTATCAGTGATAGCTTCTCTTATCTTTGCTCATTGTATTGTGTGTTACGGTTTTTTGGATTTAGAGTTTGTTCCAGGAATATTTAGGAATATTTTCATCCTGTTTTGTGATTCTGTTGCTTTTGTTTCTTTTTTGCTCTTTTCTGCAGTTTTCTTTCAAATATTTTCAGATTTTTTTTTTTTTTATTTCACCTCTGAAATGAGTTGATTTGTTAAACAACTAACCTTGTTGAGCTTATTTTGCACATTCAATAAGATACTTACATTGGTTACATACATTTACTTCTTTTACTAATGTAAAAGTAAAAGTAATTATTAAAGTAATTATAAAAATGACTACATTTGAAGTAAACATTATACAAAAGTATGCATTATACACAATGGTAAAAGAGGATTCAATCATGTTGTGCATGTCAACATATGTTCACATAGTCATTTGAATATTTCTTTGATTTCTTTGTGATGACTGTGTGTGCAAGGGGTGGGGATGCTTCAGAACAGCTGGGTTTTGCAGGTTTCACCAATTTTATGAACAACATGAATTATTATCCAGGTGTGTCTTCCACCTCAGAGGAGACAAGCCAAACTGCCTGGTTACAGACATCAGCCAACAAGGAAAAAAACCTGCTGAAGAAAATCCCCTGCTCTTTATTCTATTGCTCTGCTTCTCTTGCATTTGCTCTGTTCACTGTTTCACATTTTCCCCTCTGTTCCTTTCTCTGTTTTTCTCTCTCTCTGTGTTGGGTGAATTGCTTGTTTTATCTTTTGTACTACCTCCTCCATATTTCTCTCCTTCTATTTTCTTTCTTTTCAAATATGTTTAACCCTTGGATCACATAAATGCACAAACAGAAAATAAAATATGAGTGGAAATTTTTAAATAAGATTGTAAGAATTAAAACCTTTCACCTAAGAGCCAAATTATAATAAACTTTTAACAATGAACCAAACAAACGCTGGCACTGTGGCCTATCACATTGCAGAGGTGTGACTAATTACTGAAAGCTTGTTATGTTGTGACTTTCAGGGGTTTGGAAGATATTTTTCTTTTGGCAAATGTCTTCTGAACTGTTGAATTTATTTAATTAATTTTTTTACAGTCTCAGCCCCCACTTTTCCGTTTCTCTCTCATGCAGACATTTGCTAAGTTTTCAAAATTTCTTCAACCTAGCTACACTCTCAGCCAGTCAAAACTCTCAGTGTATGACCTGATTTCTTAGTGGTTGTCCACATCAATTAAATAGTTTCTATTGGTTGTAGTAAAAATTCTATTTAACAGACATAAGCAGTTTTGAATATTTCAAAGACATATATTGGTTTTGTGTTGGGGATTTTAAAGAAATGGATCATGAATAATCATGAATATTTGATCTAAATCATTATTAAGTATTTGTTTGTGTATAAACTGTATGTGAGTGAATTTGCCAGGACGTAAAATTTCATGGGGAGTGTCTTAGGATGTGTCTCATTAATGCCTGACCTCCTGTTGTCCAAAAATAGGACCTCATGTGCCTCAGCAGGTGTGAGAGATTGTTGTAGGTCACTTCTGAAAATTGGGGTGAGAGTCATATCAGAATTCAGCTACAGCCTACTTTTAGCTTCACCCTGCGCTCTATATACTTCCCCTTACATATTCATGCATTTTCATAACAAATTTGAAAAAACAAAAGCTTGTGAGGGCTGGTGAACAATGTGGACTGGGTCATCTCAGAATAGAGCTCTAACCACATATTGATCACATTTAGCTGGAAGTAGGACCCAAGTGCTTCCTCTGATGCAGTTTCATTAATAAAGGCAACCAGAATTTTGCTTCAACCTCCTGTTGGCCTCTTTCCTCGCAGCTAGAAGGTTCTAGACCTTTTCTGGAAGGAGTCTGCACATTCTGCCTGTGCTTGTGTGGGTTTACCCCAGGAACTCTGGTTTCACCCCACAGTCCAAACACACACAATCAGCAATGTGAGTGAATTTGCCAGAATGTGTGTGCTGTTGATGGTATTTTTGACATTGTGCATTAATGACTGTAGCATTTATCATTTTATCAGCATCCGGGTTTGATTTGTGATTTCTTCGCACACACATATACACAGTTGGACATAGAAATTGACATGCTCACACATATCAGCCTCTTACTACATGAATAATTTAGCAGTTCGATCCAACACTGGCCACAGAGGCACGTGACAGTACTGTATGTGTGAATTTATGTGTGTTTTTATGCATGCATGTCAGCATCTGCATGAATGCATGTCTATGCTAATGCACACATTCACTTTTTTTCTCTTTCATTAAATACCATTGTTTATAATGTCAGCTCAGCTGTCTCTGACAATCATTGCTAACCCATATTTGCACAAACCACCTGTTCAATGTTTATTTCATCCGTATATCTAAGCGGATTTTCACACTATAGGTCAGAATATGTCACAGACAAAATCTGTTTTATGTTTATTTCATGACTAAGCAACAGCATTTTCTTACGAGAGCTGTGTGAATCCAATTTTCTCTAGTGGAGTGACAAAAAAAAACTACAGGCTACATGAGAATAAAGGGACAAATGGAGCAGCTAAGCAAAAGTTTTTTTATTACCTTCACCACAGTGCAGCATTACATACTTACTGTGTTTGTTTGCAGTCTGTGTGTGTACCTCTGTTTTGATTCTCATGCAGGGACACGGGAGAGTGTTTACATGTGTGGTTACTTCACACAGTGAGTTGTGGTTCTTATCCATTTCCCCCCATGTGTCTTCATGCTGATATGTATATGTCATGCCTGTGGAGCTGACAATAGCGTTCAGTGATCTTAGCTTGTTTTCTCTTTAGCCTAAGCCATGACATTTACTTCACTGGCTCCCAGGCGACAGGCCGGAATATCTTACCTCTATTATCTTGAATCGCTGGTGTGTGTATAAGTGTGTGTGCATGTGTGCACACCTGTGCCCTAAACTGTTCTGAGTATCTATCAGAGAGAATACACCTGTGCTGTGACTTGAAAAGGCTTTAGTAATTTTAGTGTGCAGGAATACTTGTTGTGTGTCAGTTCGGGTTTTTACAACTGTGTCAGGAAGTAGAGTTTTGACTGGAGGATTACTCTAAACCCCCTCTTATAAGGTATTCAGATCAGAAAAGGGATTATTGAGAGATGGAAAGTCGGAGAAATTAAAGGAAAAAAGAAACTCAGTGCTCATATTGGCTCATAACCCCTCACACCAGGCATACAGGCGCCAAATGGTAAACGGTAACACCGAGCAATTTTTGCGCATTTATCTGCCTTGTTAGTTTTATTCTGCATTCATGCTATTTTTCAGTATGTGTAGAATACAAGTTTACTCAGTGGATAGAGAGATATTTTCCTCATTTCTTGAGGATACATCAGAACTGTCCATGTAATTCAAAACTTGTATATCAATCATGCTTTCATCAAATATTTCTTTTCTGCTGTTTCCTTTTTTTGCACTGCTCATGCTGTAGTAACTTATCAACTGGCCCCTCTGTGAACAGACAGGAAATTGTGTGCCTGTTTACCTGCTTGTGTGAAGAGATAAAATGTAAGATTTGGATTTTATTATGTTGAAGGGGAATATTATTATTAGGTTGCCTGTACTGCACAGTTGCAGTACACTGCATTTGTGAAAATGTTACATTATTAAATCCTGCAAGTGTTGTGTGTGTTGCTTCTTGTAGCTACGTAACCTGACTGTCCTGGACCTGCGGCACATCTCAGAGCTCAACAATGAAACAGTGATGGAGGTGGTGAGAAAATGTCGCAACCTCAGCTCCCTGAATCTCTGCCTCAACTGGAGCATCAACGACAGGTATGTCAGAGAAAGTTTACTTGTAAAGGCAAGTGTAACATACATGTGTTATTGTGTTTGTGGCTCACAACATGACAGAGGCCGCACAGATATTTCAGAAGTCTCATATGCACTCCGACACATGTTGGTATATTGTGTGCATACTGAAATACTTAAAGTTAAAAAAGAGAAATATAGCCTACTGGAACTGATGTGCATATACATAGGTGCAAACTCTGCCACAGGGAAGTATGCTCGTAATAATCAGAAACACACTAAACACACAATTTTATTTTATTGTTGTCTTTCTGTCTTTTCTGTCTCTTCTTCTGTCTTAGTCCATCCTTTTTTTTCTCTCTCCCTCTCCTTTTATTCTCAAATTGGAGAGAGAGCCCATACAATATATGACAGCAAGAGTAAACCATCTCCTCTTTTATTTATTATCTTGTGTTTTATTCATATATTTCTATTTAATCTATTGATTTACAGCTCGGTATGTGGCTCCTCTGCTGACTGTACTCCCACTCTGGCTTAGGAGTGTGAACACAATATTGAATTTACCACGGTGCATAGCAACAATGGGTGCAGGCAATATATGTGTGTATGTGTGTGCATGTGTGAAATCATTCTGGCATTATTGAGTTTACAGTAGACATGTGGTGGGAAGTTTATGGTAATCCCTTACCCATCTTCTTAAAAAAATACAAAAAAAAAGTTCCATTGAAATCCTCACAGGAGCACATCTTCCCTCTCTCTT
>OMLM01014307.1:20953-41544 GCA_900302695.1 Helostoma temminkii | reverse complement strand
GTGTGTGTGTATGTGTGTGTGTGTGTGTGTGTGTGTGTGTGTGTGTGTGTGTGTGTGTGTGTGTGTGTGTGTGTGTGTGTGTGTGTTTCCAATGAATGACAGTGTGAACAGATAAACAGGCAGAGGAAATGACCCCTTATTTCCAGGATCAATTTGTCCCCCAACAAGGGACCATTGGAGAAATAAAGCTCTGTGGGAAGTAAAGTGCCTTCATTTTTCCTTCTGTCCTTATCTTTTCTCTTTCTTCTTGTCTTTCATCTTAAAAAAATAAAAAATTTGGCTCCCCCCATCTTTCTCAGTAATAGTCATGTATATAGCAATGTAAGAAAGTGAGAAATGATGCCCAAATATGGACTTCCCATCGTCACAGTCCGTCGGGCAGATTGTGACACAGTAGGACACCTATTTTTTAGCCACTGTCATTTCTTGGGGTGAGACGATGTAATGTGCTGCAGGTGGGCAGTGTCGGCCCTGTTATTTCTTTGTATCCTCTTCCCATGATGATAGGAGACCAAAGTGGGATTGTGTTTTTCAAATGTCACAGCGCTTGGAAATGGGTAGCAAGTCATGATCAAAGTGAAACGGCAGAGCAAATAGCTGCGCTCACTTTTTGGAACCAAGTTGAGAAAACAGTGTCAAAGTTAAATGGTTTTCTTTCATTTGTTTGGCACTTGGTGTCTGTTTTCTTATCCAGGAGAAACTCAGGGGAGCCTTTTTGTTGTGTACATGGTGTATTTGATGTTTTTTGCCATTGTAGGATTGTATTTTGTTGAATCTACATTATTAAACATGCATTTTATGTTAAGCCATGTTGTGAGTACAGAAAGTTTGAGTGGGTTGCAGTAGACTTTGCACTAAAACCTGCTTTGGGGTTTTGGTCAAAGTAAAGAGTCAGCCACTGTTCCACTAACATTAACCCTGCTGCTGGACACAAGGCCTGTGTTGACAGGCAGATTTATGTTATTCCTCCTGTGTCCATATGCGCTTGTGTGTGTGTGTGTGTGTGTTTGTGTATCTGTGAGTGAGCTCCGGTCAGTTTGTCTGTAGTCTTTGCACAAAGCAGATGTATGGTGTAAGTGAATCACTCTCTTACTGACAGCATAATTTAAACAGTGAAATCAATATTCATTGCTTTCCCTTATTTGCTTTTTTCTTCAGGCCAAACTTCTCCACATAGCTCTATCACAAATCACATCTCATATTAGCTGTTATACATTTTTGTCCTATCTCACAGCTTTCAGACTGGATGAGGATGAGAAATGACTGGGGACGCTCTCCGACATTCAGGACCTTATAAAACAGGAAATAATTGGAGATGTATTCTCCTCGAAACGTTCTCTAAATCTGTAAGCCGTGTGAATATGTAGCTGTTTGCAATGCAAACTTATTCCAAACAAAATGTGTTGGAGCCAACTGTCAGAGCCTGGAGACCTGTTAAATCCTATAATCAAATTAGTGTATGTGTTACATCGGTGTGATCAATGAATTGTCAAATGTTTTTCTCCTCTTTGCTTGGTCACATTGAAGGTGAAGGCGTATTTGTCAGCGCATGGTTAACAGATGTTGTATACTCTAAACTGTATAACTGTAGACAGTAGGGAGTAGAGAGAAAAGTAGTTTGTAATAGTGAAAAGTAGAATCAAATTTGAATATACAAAGTTCCTGTAGCAAAATTATTGGTTCCGAAATACAGGACCAATGCTGCATGTCATTTGTTTGGTAGGTTTGTCTTTACACCAGAAAAGAAAACAATGACAAGGTAATTCCGACAAGAAAGCACAAAATCAACATTTACTGATTTTTAATTGCCATCATTGAATTTTTTTTCATTACTAATTTCAGTAAGATGTTTGAAGGTTGGTTCCTGTCTTCAACCTTATTTGAATTTGTGTTGAGGTAGTGGTTCAGCTCCGTGCATAGTGGAAGCAGAAGAGCCCATGTTTGTATCCCCATGTTTGGCATCCAGGACCTTAACAGGCTGCTCTTTACTGACTGAAGTGTCCTCCACAGCTCTTCTGATTTTAAAAGCATTTTTGTTCGAAGACCTTCCTTCTTTAGTTTGTGTGTAGGAGAAAAGTGAAGGGTTTTGGAAAGAATGCAGCCTGTGGTCATGAAAGGAACTTCTTTTTATTTTCTGCTTTTAGCCTACTCACACTTGTGATATAAAAGGGGCAACCCAGCTCAGTGTTACTACTATGTAAACGACAGACTTGTAGTTTCTGCAGGGTACATATTCTCTGACCTCACTAGCTGCTGAGTTCAGTCATAAAGGTTCATCTCATTCAAAGAAAGAGGAGAACTGTGGGAAACTGAGCAAATCCCTAAGATAAGAGGTCATTTGATGTGTCTACATCTATTGTATAACCTGAGCTTCCTACTGCACATCCTGTAGGTTTCCTTCAGTCAACTATTTTAGGTTGTCCCCTGTTCTTCAGATTTTTTGTTTTCTAAATGCCATGGAAAATGTCAGTGGAGCCCGGACCAGGGAATGACAAACATTTGTCCTTGTCTTGTTTCTCAGCCACCTGTCTCTCCAGATTTGAGTAGAGGTGCTGAGAGGCCTTACCCTGCCCTTGCCACTTTTCTTTTTTGCTCTTGTATTTTTACACATACAGCACAAAGACCTACAATTTGAGCAACACTACTGCTACTATGAATTTCATGCTTGTTTTTTCTGCTTCCATTGGTGAAGTCATGGCCAAGCCCTGCACTCTACTGGCATGATTTCTAAATTAAAATCCCAGGCCCTTTTTTTATTTACTTAGGACTGCCTTGTTGGAACACATTGGTTGTCAGTGGAGATTAGAGTCATTTTTAGCAAAGTGAATACACATAGAGTGCTAGTGTTGCTCTGTTGTCAGATGCGATGGGAAGAAAAGGTGCGGGAAAAACCAATGAGGCGTAATGGAGGCCCAGTAATTAGGTACGGCATATGCACACTTATGCAAGTAGCAGATTTTCTCTTCATTTCTCTCTGTTATGTCTTTCATCTCTGGCTCTTATTCCCATTGTTTTGTCTCTTTTTCACATTTCATCTCTCCTCCTGTTGTCTTTCTGTCTCTCTAACACTTTTCTTTCTCTCTTTCTGTCATGCACACAAACACTGAGGTGATTATTTCTGGCAGGTTGGGTGTGAAAGTGTGCTATGATAAACATGCTGCCGTGGTTATTAATTTTGAGTAATGGCAGCGTCAAACTCCAGTGCCATGATAAGTATCAGAGATGGAGGAACATTTGTGGCACGGCACAGAGACACAATGAAGGCAAGCAGCTGGAGCTTATAGGCTGCAACAGCATGAGAGCTGCTGTTGTATTCAGACACAGATCCAAGGCTAGCAGCATCCTGCAACTCTATGCATATGCTCTGAGAAATCAAATGGTTCACTGGCTAAAATACGGAGCAAGTGAAATATATAATAAATGTCCTGATTTATTCGTTGTTGCCCTAGAGTACAGAGGGACTTTAGCCTCTCCTCTCTAAATGACATGCCCAGAGTCTTCCTGCTGCTCTGGGGTCTTTAGTGTGATTGGAGTGCTCTCATTTCTGGAAGTCATAAGCCTTGATTTGTGATACACTGTCAGTGACAGCTGAGTGGCTGCTGAATTTAAAGGTGCTTTAAGTAATCTTTGACTTTTACAACCCTCTTTCATCATTAAAGAACTGCAACAGCATGAGTCCTTGTGCAGCTCACATTGGTGTGTAATGTGTTGCAAAAAAAAAATCTGATTTCCACATTAGAGATGAGCAAGGCAGCTGATAAGAGCAGACATTTAAAAAAAAAGGCTAGGGGGGAGGTAGTATTCACAGTGTGAAAGACTGGTCTTTGTTTTTATTTTGCTCAAGAATGAAGGTTTTTCATTCTCCGTCAGCCATGCTAATCTGGCATTTTAGCCATGCTGTCAAACACGCCTTTAGGTTCTGATAGCATTAATTCCTGGGGCTTGTAAGCTGTGTAAGGTGAAGTACCGTTTTTTAATGCCAGATTATAGTACCACAATAAATCCTAAACAAAACTGTATCTGAGCAGCGTTTAAATTACCTTGTGAACCATCCAAATGTAATCATTATATGGGAAACCCTGCATCTCACAGCTGTGGAACCACATTAGACACGGGCCCTGAAGTGCTATTATCTCACAGAATGAGCCTGACACTGAAATTTAGCTAAAATCCATGTTAACCAAATTGTTGACCCATGACAGCAAAATTATTGGTTCCATTTTGACCAAATACATTTTTATGTATTTTTTTCCCCACATATAGGTTTACCTACTGTTCAGTCAGACTGGAAAAATTATATTACTTTAGAGTATTACCAAGCCAGGAGATAAGTGAGGAAGCAAATAGAACATGTGATGTAAAACCATGGCATTTGATTTAGCACAGTAATGTAAATGTATGTAGATTTTACATCTTATAACAGAAGGTCTTTGCTCAGAGTGGTCTTTTTTATTAGATTTTCCCCTCTGGTTTTATTTTGTGTTATTGTTTTTATAGCTGATCTTGTTTTTATGCTTTTATCTAATCCTTCTATCTAACTTCTTGTGGGTTGATGTTTTTTCATATTAATTACACACAGAAGGTTATTTCTGCTGAATGGATTTTTTTCCTTAAAGTTTGTCATTTTTACCGTATTGTTTGATTTGTGTATTTTATGAGAAGAATTACAAACGTTTCATATGGCTTTCTGACTTGTTTTTCTGTGAATCAACATCAGACTGTTTTTCAGAAAAGGTCAGGACATTAGTCTTTGTATTTTCTGATTTTCTTTTCTTTTGTTATAGTGATGGCTGCTCAAACTTCAATAAAATCAGTCTTGCATATTTACCATTTCACTTTAACCAAAACACATCAGTGCATGTTTGTGCATATTTTTTGTGGATATGCATGCAAACATTGGTCTTCATTTAAATGGCATCTCTTTATGTGCATTTGTTTTGTAGATGCTCTTCTATGAATGGGTGCTCAAGCACCCATGCTCTGTGGCATATCCTCTCCCATGGTGTCTTACTGGTTCTTTTCTGAGAGAGGAACCTGTGTGACCAATGTAATGCATATGTTCATCTAATAGCTGTATGTGGGTCATGTGTAAAGGTTATTTGAGTTACTCAAAATTAGAGCCTCAACTGACCCAGTAATCACTACCCAATGTAATCACTCAAAAATGTTCTTGTGAAAAGCTCCCATGGCCAGGAACCAAAGCAGTGGCCTGAGCTTGGTGACACTTGTTCTGTGGACAAGCGCTGCCATCAGCACTGCACATTCCCTCACTGGATGGTGCAGTTTTCTGCTGCAGCTAAGCCCTCAAATTACATTCAGAGCAGCAAATTCCTTCCTTTCATGAGATGGCATACCTCTTCTCAATGTCCATTTTACAGCACACATTAGCATCCAGCAGGCGCTCTGTTAAATTGGACACAAAATAGTGCAAATGAAAGGCAGTTGTCTTGGAGTCAGAGTCTGACAAAGCTATGCAGAAGTGAAAAGTTCATAGTAGTAGTTCTGTTTTTGACCAAGTAGGGTTGTTTTTTTTGTGTGCTACTTTTGTGGTCAGGATTTCTGTGCACAAATTGAGTTTTTTTGCTTGTGAATAGCTTTGGCTTACAGGTGGTACGCAGCAGGAGCTGTGGCTTATTATGGTTATCCATACTGTGGGGTCACAAAGTTGTCAGTATAATCTAAATGGTAAAGAGACCACAGGGCTCAGCTGCCCTTGTTTCACCATGCTGGAGACCTGGCATTTGGCCTCTGTTTGAGGACCAAAGCTGTAATTTTCTCCGTTTTCCTCTGTTCTGTGTGGTTTTTGAAATATCAGATGAATTAAACAAAAATCCATATTCAGAATGATTCTTTTTTATGCTCATCCTTTTATGCCTTATTTCTTTATCATCAAATGAACACATGTCCCCATGCCCTTGTTTTAATCCACCAGCACTTCCTGCAATATTACTGCATATTCTGCATTGCTGTGCTGTTTTATTGATACCATCCTTTCCCTTGTTTCCTTCCCTCCCTCACTTCCTCTCTTCCTGCCCTTCATCCCATCTTCTGCTGTGCTCTGTGTATCTACCTTCCTCTCTCCCCCTTTTTTCTCTTCACCTCCCTACAACATTCCCCTGTGCACCCTGCATTGCACTCATTTGTGTGATCACCTTCTTTGCCTACAGTAAAGCCACTGCCCCACAGATGAGAGCAAGAAAGCAAAAGGGAGCGCATGATGCGGGGCCCATGGAGCAGGGTTTAATGAAGCCAGCCTAAATTAATTTAGTGCTTTCCATTGAGCTGCTCTGTCCCATGTGGCAGAATAGCACCTTAGCCATTGTGTTGGAGGCCCTCCCTCTGTTCTGCTACCTGTTTGTCTGACACCTCTGTAATTAGCCACCCCTATTGAGGAGAGTAATTGCGTATTAGAGCCATGTTCTATTAGGGGAGCCTCAAAACGTTTTATGCAAATGTCCTGAATCAGTCCAAGATTATAAAAATTACACATGGCTTTGAACTCAAGAGAAATCGAGAAGGAAGGCTCTTTTCTTCCAAAGAAAAAAGGGAAATTGTAGGTATCACGGCATGCTAAATTGATGGTGGGGCCTGTGTGTCTGTTTGGATTTGTTTGGTGGAATGTATGTGTGTGTATTAGTCTCTAGAGATAAACATTTCTGCTGTGTAGCTGAATTACTGTTTCAAATTGGTATTTTAAACAGTGCTCTGTGATGGGACTTGAATAACAAAGTAAATTGGAGTTAATAACTGCTATTGTTGTTCACCTGGTTTAAATTAGAAGTTCCTGGGGACAAATACTGTGCTGATTGTTATTCCTTTTCTTTGTTTTGGTATGCATGTGTTTATGTGTGTATGTGGCCTCTGGACTACATATGCCAGGTGTTTGCTTGCAACTTCTCTGTTGGAGACAGAACTGCAGACTGAGAAACTTGGATTCTGTTTCCCTAGGTCTTAGTAACTACTATTATTTTCAAACTAGTGTTTCACTAAATTTGGTGGCACTGTGAGCACTGTCGAATCCAAAGAGGTCAACAATGGGAAAAGTCACTGTAGCATCTCAAGTTGTAAGAAAATAGCTACACAACAGTGGTAGCAATTATTGGGTATAAATATTTACTAACAACATTTCTGTATGTAATTTTGTGGTGCAACTCATTTTAATGTAGTCATGGATAAATCTCCACTCAGTAAACATTTACATTATAACTGGATTGGAACATATGAAGAACTGGAGAACTGGCTCCTGGACATGTCAGCAGATTTTATAAATATCTAGAATGTATGTGTAAGTGATGATAGTCAATGACCTCACCAGCCAAGGATTCTGTATACACATGCACATTCAGCCATGCCCTCTAGCGAACTCATCTACCCCTGCTTTCAGTCAACAGTAACCTGCCCAAGCCATGACATATGGTCTGTCTGTTTTGATCTGGCCGCCAACTTCTGAATCTCAAATTTAAAGTTCAGCTGGAGCAGAATGATGCATAAACACTCTCCAGACACCCCCGAAAGTCTGCCTTCCTCCTGGAAACTTTCTAATTGTATTTGCTACTTGTTTGAAATTCAGAAACCTGTCTTCTGTTACTCAGCCCACAAAAAACCCAAACCCTTAACTTGGGTTCATGTGGGTGTATTTTTTCTGGTTTTCTTTGGTGTAATCATGGACTACATGAGGTGTCTGAGGCCAATTTATTTGCTTTCTTATAAGCATGTGGATTACTGTGGTGTTTAGCAAATGTAGTTTAGGCTCAAACGTTTATTTTCTTCTTTGGGTTAACAGGAGTTGACCCACTAACTTCAGGATCCATTTTTCTTTTAAATTGCTCCTTCTCACAGAGGTCAAAGCGCAAGGTCAATGATAACACATCATCCCAGCAACTGGGAGAGATTTATTGTAATGTCTCAGTTCTCCTTAGAAGGGCACTAACGTTCTTTTCTAAGAAACTTTTAGCTTTGTCCAGAAGTACAATCTTAAACTCGTATAAATCATCATGCTGTCCAGTCCTTCAAATGAATATTCTACAGGTGCTGCTTTACATTAACATTCACATTTGACAAACTGAGAACGATAAATATCTTTGATGGTTAAACATTTACTTTTTGAAGCTGAAGAGGTTTTGGACATATCTGATGCTCGACTGTTATAGTGTGCTAAAGCTCCTATGTGTTTTTTGCCATCAGAAGTCTGCTTCTATTACCTACTAAGCCTTTGTCAGATTGCAGGACTGTAAAGTGGTCCCCTATCTCCACCAGTAACAGTGGTTTCCAAGTCGCAGTCTATTCAGCTCACGCTGCCACCCTTCAGAGACTGGTAATAACTATTTGCTCAGGCTTATACATTCTCACCACCTGACTCAGATTTTTTTCTATTTCTTCCCTCACTCCATTCATCTTCCTCCATTTACTGGATCCATATTTTCTTTCCTTCCTCCCTTTCTTCCCTCCTCTCTCCATCTTTCCCCTTCTTCTCTGGCGTCATCTTTTATTTCATCAAAGCAATCACTATTTAAACTCTCCTCTGCTCCAAGGTCCTGTCAAATCCCCAAGAAGCCAAACACTATTAAAAGTGGTCTCTAGAGCTTAGCCTGTGTGTGTGTCGGTGTGTGTGTGTTGTGAGCCTGTATATGTACAGTAAGTGTGAATTTTGTAGACATACTTAACTGTGAAGGTACAACTGAGCGATAATATGAGTATGTATTGGTGTAGAAGGTACCTCCTTTTTTGATTATCAGATTTCTTCAATAAGGGCATGAATTCTTGTGGGAAATCTATTGGCAGCAGATTCAGAAGATTAAGGAGAGTCAGCCTAGCAGGAGGCAGTAAAAAGGTGGCTCTGGGGGTGAGACGGGTTGGACAAGCTTGCCACAACCCACAGATGGTAGAAATATGAATAGTGTGGCTTCTGACCTTGTGATATGAGGTGTTGTCTGTCTGGCTCACTGTTTTCAAATGGAAAAACAAATTTCTCGAACACACACAACAATTAAAAGAAAGAAGGAAATAAGTATATATTTTCTAACGCATCAATGTACATTTTTTAGTAATATAATTTTTAACACACACCATCAAACAACCTGGTTAAAGTTGTTAAAAAATTATTTTTGATTTATATAGATTAGATAGAGAACTAGCTGGTATAAATTATTATTTGTATTATTAATTGTAGTAGTCATAATTTTATTCATGTGTGGATTATGTTCTCAAATAATCTATAAAACATAATCTATAAAACAGCATCTGACTCCTGACTCTTGTAAAACTTGTAGTGTTGCCACACATTTGATTAATAGTTTGCAGGTTAGTATATATGCCCGACCTCCGCCGCCTATGTTGTGCTCATAAAATAATATATGTCTGTGACACATGTTAACATAAAGCATGTATCATTTAGGAGGAATACAAATATGAAATTATTGGATCTGTCTCATTTTTTAATAAATGCATAAAACATGCAATAATCAAATAGACTGGATTTTTTTATACAAACATGTAATGAGCAGTGAATGTCAATATCATTCTGCTGTACAGATGCACTCACCCACATTCATGTGTCAGTGTGAACTGGTTAATCTACACATCCCTAGAATGGGAAAGTTTCATTTTTCAGACACTTAATATATCTCATAAAGCAGTGGCTTAAACCACTGCTTTATTTTGTCATTTATTATTACCAATATGCCAATATGCCCCTCACATAAAGACTGTGAATATTATTTATCCCTAATGAGACTTTACAGAGTTAGAATTTCATTTTTATGTGCATATTATTTTCTGTATTTTATGGACCAGGTGTCTGTTGAGACAGAGTGATTTTGAGAGAAAGAGCAAATGAAAGACAGAGACCTGTTTCATTAGCAGATTGAGGGAGCTGTGTTGGCTGGTTGAGATGGCTACTTAAATGTGATAAGCCATTAGCTATTCATCCCTCCTGCACTATTAATGCAAGGTATGGAAAATGCAATCATGCAAATCACTCTTCGATCAGAGCCTTTCATAGAGGAATAAATGCTGACGCCATGGAGGGGAGGGAGTGTTAAGAATGGGGTGGGCAGAGGATATGTGTGAGCGATGGGCAGAGAGTGAGACACAATATTCTACTTTTCCTCCTCTTTTCAGTCTCATATCTGTCTTTGTCCTCAGTCATTGATCAGCACATTGCCTGTTTAATTTAAATATGTCATGGGTAATGGTGACATGTCACAGCGCCAGTAGAGAGACATGACAGTGGAGCTTGTTAAATGCTGTCTCTCTCTTCTGCTTTTCATCTTAAGCCTTCAGCTGCATTACCATAAATTAGTTTAGCTGTTTAGCCTAGCGAAGGAACGGTATATGTTATATATTCAAATGGCTAAAATTGTTTTTGATAACCCATTTGATGAGCAACATCATTGCAGCTTTTTGGTGCTTAGAATTAAGTGGCAGCATTAGACAAGAAGTCTAATAATAAATAAACGATAGAGGTGAGATGGTCGACAGAACTCTAGTTTTGACCAGAACATTTTTCAATTTTGGTCATTTTTGTACCTTTGGTCATTTTTGTACCTCTTGCATGCAAAATCAAACTGACAACACAGCAAAATCCATTGCATCCGACTTAACAGTTGACTATTAACTGGCTTGATGCTGCCTTACAAATGTCAGACTAGAGCCCAGCGTTGTCCATCAGTTGCAGTCAAGTGTTGTTCATCAGCTCTGTATTTCAAATAAACTTTGAAAGAAAAAGACCCAAAGGCCACTCTCAGACAAACTTTAGCCTTGTGTGAAGCAACACAGCCTTTACATTTCTTTGAAAGGAGCCTGCCTGCCTGCACGGTAGGAGTAGCAACACAGAGTGTTCTAATAGAAAAATGCTGTGTATATAACTTTTTAGTTTATTTAAAACTAAATTAAATGTCAATGTATACCATCATTTTAAATGGAGGTGCATTGCAATATAGTGTTTTGGTTTGTTTCCATTTTTATGTTTTTATAGTCTTCTTGTGTTGTATTGTAAAGGCAGTGTCATGTATATCCATATTGTTATTTTTTTAACAGGTCAGCAGAAGTACAACCAAACATCCAAATTATAATGTTCTGGCATCATTGATAACACATAGCACAATGTGTAGCACTGAAACTGTAAATTTTATCAGGGATAAATTTCAATTGTAGAATTGATGTTCTAGAACTTGTCTGTGGTGATTAAAAAACGCCACGTGACTGATAACTCGGTTGTAACAACAGTACAGAGACTCAAATCTGCCACTTAAATCTTGCTCAGTTTTTGCATCAGTCCACTTCTTCTTTAATATACTGAGTGAGATATGGTTCTCCTTGAATAGTCACTTTGAGCAATTGAACCTGACAGTGAAATTCCCAAAAATACTTTTACAGCATCTTGTAAAATACTTCATAACGTCTCAAATTTGTTGATTAGCATATTCATCTAGCATTGGCTGTTGCAGTACACTTTAAATTAATAAGGCAATGACTAAACAACATTTCACGAGAGATATGGTGAGGCAGAAAGATGGATGCCTTTTTTGCCACCTTGTGAAATATGTAATACATCTTCATTTTAACGGTTGTTGTAAATGTCAGGGCACAGATCTTCTCTTAATGAAAAGATCACCCTGTGTCCAAACTTTGACAAATGTATCTGGTTGGAGCAGAAAACTGGGAAGTCATCTCCCCAGTTCCAACAGTTTGAATGAGTGTTAACAAACTCAAGCTGTTGCCTCCTCCTGTGCAACTCTCGAGTTGATCATTTTCGTATTAAATCCTGCTGCATCATCTGTTGTCATTTCTGTCAGCACCTAACACATTGGTGAGGTGTTGGGAGCTGATTAACCTTAGCCTTACGGAATTTCTTTCATTTGTGTTGTAATTGTAATTTTTCAGCTTAGATCTTTCTCTTTTTTATCATAATTATTTTTAAATACACATGGTGTCTAAGCAGTAGAGTGGGTTTCCATTAGTGTAGCCAGCCTCCTATCTGTGCCAGAATCCGAAATTTGACTGATGTTGCATCTCAGTTTGACTTTGCACCACACTGTGTTGTAAGTGGTTTGACTGACCTCAAAGTTAGGAGCCCGTGCATTTTTGTAATGAATCAGGTGCTTCATTAATTTTTGCAGCTGTGCCACATTGTTGTTCTTTCTAAAAACAGGAAAAGCTCAAATTCAAACTAATATCATCCACATAAAGTTGCTGTTGATTTGCATAATTGTATGTGTTTAACTAATCGTCAGTAACATATGAAAATAATATATCTAATTGTAATTATTTAAATGAATTTAAATAGTCTCAGGAAGATATATATTCATTAATCTTAGAGAGTGATAGATGTCAAGAATGTTTTTTCCTCAGTTATGTTTCAAAAACTTTACTTTACAGCGGTACAGCGCACGGTTTGGTTTGTTCACAGCCTGGAGCAGGTAGTGTGGGTTGCTTCAAACTGTATCCAGCACGCTGGACTGTGATTGCAGAAAGGTTAGCTTGAGTTTGAGGATCTGAAAAGCGTTAGATAACGCAAGCTGCTGTCAATTTGCTCTCAAACCCGCCAGCAAACTTTTCCTTGTGCTCTTCTTCCCACGGTTTTATGCAAACTTACAACGATGTCACTGACATCAATTTACCCCTAAAAGCTGTACTGCGCTGAGCCATTACAGAGCGGACGCTATCACACCATGTCCTCAGGGAAAGAGAGAACATGGAGAAATTGAAGAATCAGCATATAGATGTAGCTTTGTTTTTTTCCACACCTTTTACAGCACACAGGTGCAGTGATTTTGTCATTAAATGCATTAAATGCAGCAAGAGCTATTTAGAATTTATCTTACTAATATATATTTCTCTATATGTGGTACATATGGTTCCTATCTTTTCTGTATTTTTTTCTTTTTTTTGATATACATTTCATAATGTAACTTTATAACGAGTCTGCCCTCCATAGCTGGGGAAATTAACGGGATGTGAATAATATATGAGGACTTAATTGATCAAGCCTCTCTCCTGGACATATTGCATAGCTGCGCCCTTGATATTAATACTTTGAGCCTACAAAATCAATACGTTTAACAATGAGAAACCAACAGAATAATTAGCTGTGTTTTCACTGCAATGATCAGCCCCCCTTACCTTGTAATTTTAGCTAAATTTTAAACTGTTCATACAACATATTTATTCCTGAGGGGAGCAAAGCAGTGTCCATCTTAGGGTGATATAATAGGTAAAAAAAATACTTTTCAAAAATACATTTCAGAGAGAAGATTTTTTTTCTTCTTGGCTTAGCTCATGGCTGCATTTTCAGCCAATAATTATGTTGAAGTAATTAAGTAACCTGTACTGTCGTAGCTTTGAGTTTACATTACGGACTGGGTTATTGTGAATTTTTTTGGGTGTTTTATTTATGATATTATTTTGTGTTCTAGGATTAAACTAACCATTAATTATATTTTAATATTTTTCAAGTAGGTCTTCTAGTGTTGTGGCCCAACATTGCTGCAGAAACAGAATGTTAAAAACAGCAATTGTTGATTATGGTCATATCCAGACTGTGGCCACAGTTGTTGTTGTTGTGGTTGTTCTTAATACTGGTGCACTTTGTAATAACGGGCCCCTTTTAGGTTCAATTTGGTTCTTTTTTTGCCTAACAGCTCTTCTGCATTACAGCTCTTTCCCAACATATTCATCTATCACAGAAAGTCACAGACTCAGTTAAAGCAAAGACAAAGAAGTGGTGAGAGAGAGAAGATGGAGAGAATGAACAAATGTAGTGACTGCTAATGGCTTTATTGGAATGATACCAGTTATTAATTATTTTTGCCCCCTCTTAAAAAAGACAGAATAAAAAAGAATGAGTTGAGTTAAAGGAGGGGAGTAGCCACAATATGTAACATGCTGTCTGAGGTAATAGCTGGAAGTCAGCTTTTACTGATCACTGGATGGCTCTTTTCTGATAGATGGGATGTGTGTATGTGTTAGGGTGGCACTTGTGTGGTTCCTGGGCCATTTCCATTTTGACGTAGTGTGTGTTGGATTGCCTTCCAGTGACCGTGGACATGTGTTGATCAGTGATATGTGTGTGTGCTGTAAATCTAATCACTGTTGGTGTGAGGTAATGTGAGTGGAAAGCTAATACTGTCCATGTCTTTCCCTGGGCATGTCAGTAGATGACCTGTCCTTGTCTTTTTCTCCTCTTAACTCTATCAGTTTGTGCTCTGTCTTCAGGCCATGCATCTTTTTTTCTTCACCAGAATAAGCTTTGACGATCATAATGCACAGCATTCATCTTCTTTTAGCAAGTATTTAATTTGCGAGCCTTAATTGTGGCTCTAAGGAGGGCCTTTAAGGTTTTTGTTGGAAGATGGAAGAGTATCAGCATTTGCCACATCTGCTTCACACTGTAGCTTTAAGTGCTATACATACTAATACCTGCCAACGAACACAATTAGAGTGCAGATGTAATCCCTGCAAACTGATTTGCTCATCCAAAAGTCAGCACCAGCAGTCACAAACCCTTGTCACTTTAAATCATACTAAAACAGACATTCCTTTCCATATGCTGAATTTGCTTTACGACTCATGTGCACTGCCAAACCACTATGAAGTGGTAACAAGCATCTACTGCATGACCGCCTTTTTCTACTTTTTTCCTTTGCCGTTTTGGAAGTAGGTCTTTCCAGGGCACTGAGGAAATGGTGAGAGTGTCCAGAGGGAATGGAATGATTATCACATCCCTGGATATACTTTCTCTCTGTGATTAACCTCTGGTGGCATGTGGGTTGTTATTGAGGTGTGCTTAAATGTGAGTGTGCAGGTGATTGGGCCCAGACTGTAGATCTAATGGAGCCAAAGGGATTATTACACTGAAAAGGTCAGATTTGTCTTCAACTCCTGCTATTTCCCCACCACAGAAAGAGAGACAGGGATACATCGGTTAAGTAATGTAGACAGAAAGAGAGACATGGAGAGGAAAAGAAGGTGAGAGTTTGAGAGTGAGAATTGAGAGAATTAATATAAAGATATGACCCGGATGGCAGCAGATCAGGTTTTTCTTTTCTACCGATTTTTATTTCATTTAATCTTAATTTATCCAGAGTTAGTGTTAAAGTAACATTGCAGAGGTATTGATGTGGTTTTCTAAACTTTCTTTTGTAGAACATGCAAATATGTGACTTGCTCATGTTTTGTTATTGAAGTCAGTCTTAATCCCAGTGGGTGTTTTCAATCATGTGTGAGAGTAAAATGATATTGTTTTGTACTTTTGGACTTCTTCAGTAGATCATGATATTTTGTGTTAGGAGTGACACCACTCCACTGAAGATTACAAATGTTCTGACAGGCGCTCTGTGTTTGGAGTCGGGATACTGATGCCTCGGTGACTGAAACAAGAATAAATTGAACTAGATAGAAGAGCGTGCCAACCTTCAAACCACTGAGCTGCACTTCAAAAGTCCCCTCTTTGAATCCTCTGCACATCATTGACATTATATTTAGTCTGTGCATGAAGAATGTTCGAATCACTTAGAAGGATTATCCTTCACTGGGTGTTTAGCAAGGACTTTAATATAAATCTCTGTATTTGTGTATCTGTACGCTGTTTTACAGCTTTTGAAATGTGAACACATGAAGTTCAAGGTTTGTTGCATGTCATGACATTTGTTTCTTGCTCCCACTTCCTGTTAACTCTCTAAGAAAACTTTATATGGTAATAAGCAGAAAAAAAAACTCTGTATAGTTTTCGCAAAGATTGTCAAAGATTTTCAGATGCTTGTTTTGATAAGGTGAGCAAATTTAGTAAAGTCACCAAAACACATAAAACAAACTTTGTGATCATCTGCTGTATAAATGCACAGCTGGGTAATTTCAACTATATTATTACTCTGTAGTTTCCAACAGTGTTTTATAGTGAAGAAGGTCAGCTCGCCTGAAACAAAGACCACCCCTGCAAACATCATAAAACGTATTACTCTTATGATAAATAAAATGAAATAAAACCTGAATCATTGGGGGAAAAGTGCTGAGGTGCTTTTTCACGCAGTATGTCTTGTATTTTAAATGTTTTTTTTTCCTGTAATTTAATAACTGAACTGATCATTGGATGTGTCAGAATCTACAGTTAGTTTGTCAACATACTGTGCTTTAGATTCTAATATTATTTTTTGTTTTGCTCCACAGGTGTCAGTCAAATTGAATCCAAAAGTGTGTAAAACTAGTAACTCAAATTTGAAACATGGGTTTGCTGAATACTGAATGTAAATGTGCCTTTTTAATTGCTACTCCACATAGTCTTGTCTGGTGAAACATTTTTGTGTGTTGGTGTGTGGCTGCTTGTGGGTCTGCACAGGTGGTGCGAAGCTGCACAGCTGAGGGATTTGTGTTGTCTCTCTACTCTGTCCTGACAGTGACTAGCTCATTATTTCCTACCAGTTCTTCAGGGAGCGCGTTACAATTTCTTCTCATGCACATGTACGCACACACAGACTCAGACCACTTGACCTTGGTTGCTATGACAGCAGCGCTAAAGGCTGCGCTGAGGTGTCAGTGTGTCTTTTTGACGAGTCCCGCAGGCACACCAACTCTGGCCCACCCGCGTTCTGCCTTTGTGTGTATGTGTGTAATGATGATTAATACCTTTGTTTTGAAAGTCAACAGAGAGTTGTTGTGTGTTTGGGTATGTGTGAGTGTGTATGTGTGTGTTTGGTGTGTCAGTGAGCATGTGCTTGCCTCCATGTGGCTGTGTGAGTGCATTTTTGCCTATTTGTGTGCATCAGTAGTTTCCATGCCTTGTACCCTCCTAGCTGTCAGCAGCATGATTGTTGTTTAGAGTTCTGACATCTTGCACCTTATCCTTGTTGTTAATCAACCTCTTTCAGTGCCTGTGAGAAGTTTTTGATTTACTCTGGTCTCATTCGTGGCTCTGCCTTGTCTGTTTTCTGGCCCACTTGCAGCCGGGCAGCATGGGTCACGTTGGCCGTAAACATCTTTTAGTTTTAAAATGTTTTGGAAAGTGAAGAGGTGGTGGCTTCGTCTTAACCAAACAGCAATTAGGGTGACACTCTGAACCTCTTCTAATTAGTTGTTTATCTCCCAACCTCTAACTCGACTGTACCTGTAGGAGTTTCTCTTTAATGTGTTCTTGTGAAATTAGCTGTCATGACATATTGAAATTACTTTGCAGAGAAAAATAACGTTATGCATATAGTTAGCTCAGAAATCATGTTTATACATTAGGAATTTTTTGGGATATAAGATATTTATATCACACTGTGAGAATGAATTAATATTGATTTTTTTAGTTTCTTGGTTAAAATTTTCTCTAACATTAATTCTTTGCTGCTACATTGAACGAATATCTCTCCTGCAGTTATCAAATTTACAAACCAAACAGTCCTGGCACGGGAGATAGATATATATAAAGTGTCAAATGTAATTTAAGAAAATAGCAGTTTCTGTTATCACTATTATTATTATTTACCTCAAACACTGTTTAAATGGAAACATGGTTATCGATATGCCCCTATATTTGTTAAACTCTGTAAAGTTTCCTCTTGAAATCTGAGGCACTAACAGGCCAAAACACACCACTGGCTCCTCAAAATACAACAAAACAAACAAAACAAAGCAAAACAGAAAAAGTGCTATGTTAGCACTAATATTAAAGAAACAGATACTGTGATGTAAATACATAATAATAAATGCTTAAATGATATTTTGTGAAGTGGATTTTTTTATTTTTTGTTTTTGTTAATATCCACTGTTACAATCTAATTGTGTACTGAGGTTTTCATAATTGTGTTTATATTCAACAGCATGATACATTGCCACTAGCCATGCAGTTAAGACTGGGGGACTGGAAACACACATTGATGAAGATTGCCCTTGATGACTTATATTGTCGTCTTTTTATGATAATTTAATGACCCTCTCTCTTTCTTTCCTTTTCCATGTTGCTGTTGATGTTGGTTCAACATGTTCAGGTAAGAAAACCATTTCTTCTACTTTTTGAGCTCAACAGTCCTTATTTGACCTGCAGTTCTCACCTTTATTTAGGCCCTTTTCCTCAAACTTGTGCTTGAACTTTTTTTTATCATGCTGGTGTTTTATGGTGCTGGGAAAATAAGATTTGAATATATAAAAATTATTTATTCTTTTCAATATTCTTTTCAATGTGTCTCTTTAAGGTTTTTCTCTGCAATCATTCCTTTCTTTCATTTCATAGATTCAACTCACAATATTCAGACATTCAACACCTTCAGATCTGTTCTGACAGACCCAGGAAATAATAATAATAGAAAAAAATATTTTTTAAACATTTTGAAATGTGCTTTTAAAACTAAAAAATGTCTCAGATACAGTGTTGAATGTATGAATGTCTAAAAGGACAAAGCTAAATGTTGCAAAATCTTAAGAGACATATTTGTGAGACTGAAAAGAGTGACATTTTTTTTCACATATTCAGATCTTTCAAATGTGAGTCACATTTTTCAGTCCAGTTCTCATTTCACAAACATTATTTTCAAATCCTAATTTCATATTTGCCATTTGTGATACCAGTTTCTCTTCATACATAGCACACATGGTGCTGGCAGGCTTCGCACTCAAATATATTTGACAAATGTTCTGCAGTCGCTATGGAAAAAGCTTTACTTTTTCTTTACCCCGTCTTTCTCTTTTCATCTCTTTCTTTTTTTACTCTCCTTTTACTTGCTCCTTTTTCTCCAGCCCTGGCCTGATAGGGTTCATATTTAATATTTCACTTATATTTGTTGGCTCCACATGAAGAACAGTTTTAATAGCTTTTGGACGCCACCCACTCTTCTCTACTAGCTTTGGTTTAATATCTCTCTCTTCCTCTGCTTCTTTTTTCTTTGATCCTCTTGTCTTCTTTTTTTCATGGCTGTGGTACACAGAAACATCAAGAAAGACAGATAAATCAACATTTCCTTTATCAGACCTGGACTCTCTTTTTACCCAAAATCAACAATAGCTGCATCTCAGTATTAGGCAGTTGCTCTAGAAAGAGGCAGATTGGCTGTGTGTTGAGTGTGTGTGCCAGTATTTGTTTGCATATGTTTTATGCAGAATTGGGTATGTGATTATGTGTGTGCTTGCTTTGCTGGCAATCAGCACTGGTTTGTGGTGTGCTGGCACTGGTGAGGTCCAGTTACCCAGAGAGCACTACACCTTAGGCGGTAATACGATTAGGGGGGCAGGGACTGGGGATTTGTTCAGAAAGCATAGAGAGGAACATCAAACACAAAAAAAGATGGGATTATCAAAAGATGAAGGGGCAAAAAGAACCCATATCCCTTCTGTCTTTTAGCCAGCTCCTTTGGGAGTAAAGAGGTAGGAGAGATGATCACGCAGAGTCTAGACCTAAGGTTTCTTTCTTTCACTCATGAGTTCCTTTGTGGTGGGATCCCATTCAGATAATTTCAGTCACATCAGGTCTCAGGGAATCCCCTTCCTGTGGATGTGAAGTGTCAGCCCAGTCTATAGATTATGCAGGTTAAGTTCACTGCTCAGAGCAAGTGCACTGCAACCTAATTCAGATAACTGAAAGGTACGACCCTCTGCTTTGTCCTTTCATGTCTCTATAAGTGAATGTCAGGATAATCACATAAACTTAAAGATGCGTTATCTAAGTGTAATCCAGCTGTTTTCTGCAACTTGCACCTATCTGGAAGTCATGTGTGACTGTGAACTACGTTCCCCAAAGTGACCCTAACCATGATGTCTA
Organism: Helostoma temminkii; assembly: GCA_900302695.1. Lineage (NCBI taxonomy): Eukaryota > Metazoa > Chordata > Actinopteri > Anabantiformes > Helostomatidae > Helostoma > Helostoma temminkii. The sequence continues at coordinate 21,815 of OMLM01014307.1, read as the reverse complement.
AAATGCTGCTACTATTTTAACACAGTCTAATCAGATGACTGGGTAGGAGTGAGGTGAGACAGGTGATGTTGTTAACCCCCACCTCCTCCTGCTTTTTTTCTTTATCCCTGTCTGAGGCACATTGTAACTGTAGTGGCAGCTTAGCAGTGCTGATAGCAGGCTTCCAATGCGTCTGTCTGGGTAATTGTTAGGGTGTCAGCAGGTAATTCTAAGAGCACCTTTGTCAACTTTCTCTGTTCATCTGAACTCATTACACAGTACTAACACAAGATGTTGACTTCAATAAAATGTAGTTTTGCTCATAATTTTTCATGATTTTCAGTATAAATAGTTTAAGGAAAAGAGACCTATAGAGATATAGAGAGACCTTAGATACCTGGGTCACAAACATGCCATGTGCATTTTTTCTGAAATGGACAACTCGATGTGATTGCGATTTTTGGAGAGAAGAAGAGTTGTTCTAACCATACGGACCACTTCCACGAGTTGTCCATTTCCGGCTACCCCTTTCTTTCCTCTCAAAGTTATCTCTAAAAATAGGTCCCTTGGGCCCCTCCCTTTAATAAAGCATGGCAGGGCCCAGGTTTCCAAAGGTCTCATATAGGATCCTTTGTTTTAACATTCTATATCTTAAATATAAGTGCAGTATATGACGAGAGGTCCAAGAGGGCTGAACCTCTTCACCATCTCCTGTGACAAAGAAGTCTTTCAATTTGGGAAAGTTGTATTATAATTAGTTGGAATTAGTTATTAGTTTACTTATGCAATGTCAGTATCAAAACATATACCATATTATATATCATATATACTTACATACATATATATATATAATTATAATACATAGTTGTATGTATGTATAATA
>OMLM01014307.1:0-18699 GCA_900302695.1 Helostoma temminkii | reverse complement strand
GAGCTAGTTTGCCTTGGCCTCCCACCATAGAATATAGACTGAATGATTCGCTCCCAGTCTTACAAAGCGCTGATATTGGCAGGAAAGTGATGTTGAAAGAACCATCCACAGGAGACTGGAAAAGCTCTGTGTGTGTGTTTGTGTGTGTGTCTGTGTGTGTGTGTCTTTGACACTTAGCCTGTGTCCTTGTGTAAAAGTATGTACTGTACATGTGTGTTCCTGTGGTCAGCGACTGGGACAGACAGAGGGGCCCCAGCAGGTAACTGGGCCCAGGCTTCTGTGAGTCAGTGGAGACAGATGTGTGGCTGCAGGGCCTTCTGTGGCTGTGTCAGAAGCTTGGCCAGAGTTGGTTCTCACTGAAGAGAAAGACCTGAGAGATTGGCTTCCTTTTTAAAGTTTTTTTTTTTTTTTGCTGTACTGGGAACATAGTGGTTAGAGGCTGGAATATTGGGAGAAAGAGAGGACGAGGCCAGCTGAGAGACCTGGATTCAGCCCATTCTCTGTTATGTTCAGAATATTCAGCCTCACTTGTGCTCAATGTCTGAGGATGTAGTGTCAGTCACAGCACTGTTTGTGTAAACTGTCTGAACATAAGTGCTATCTTTAAAGCGTGGTTCAAAAGGCTACTAAGGGAAAGGGCTGCACTCTGCTCTTCCACCGATAAGACCTGCTGTTTGAGTTCTCATTGGCAAAGTGTCACAAAACAGTAATTTCAAAGATTGGTGTTTAAGCCCCTGATCTGAGCTTAGAAAGACCTGGCCAGCACATACAGCGCAACTTGGCCTTCATTTTCAACAGATGCATTCACAAACAGAAGGAGAATGGTGAGGAGAGTGTCGCCCAAGGGCACATCAGCCAAGCAGAGAGGAAGTCAGAGATGTGGTTATCATTTCTTTTGATGAAGCCACATCAGTCTAAAGGGCTTGCAGGCGAAGAACCTGCCCTCTCTTGCCTTTTGTCTGTTTAGACTCTGCTGGTCAAAGACCTTGAGACTTCCAACTTCAAACTGGCTGCATTTCAAAGGCTCCATTCATACAGTGACTCCATCAGTCTGTCAGTCATGCTGTCAGATGGTCCATCACTTAGTCAATATAATGATTCCATCTCTCTAAGGTCCTTATGCCCATTGGTTATCTCTCCAGGCTTTCTCATACATTAATTTATGAGCTCAACCTATTCTGTCCACGGAGGAGTCTGATTGGATTGTCAGATCTCAGTTTTCGTTTTTACCTGTTCATCCCATTTCCACATTTGACTCATGCTTTCGGCCCTGGTCCTCAACCTGAGATGAAATTGTGACTGTCTCTAATGGGTTAAGGACTACCCACTTTCTATCACCTTCAGGTAGCTTGCAGACCTAACTAGAAGGGACAAAGAGGTTATAGGATGTGTATTTCTTTTCCTGCACTGGCCATGGTGTGCATATGTGTGTATACTGTACATATGGACATACGTGTGTTGTGAAAACTATGGCCTGTTTCACAGCCAATCTAAGTAATGAAAGGAGTGAAAAGAGGATAGAGAATGCGTTGGTGGGAGGCAGTGGGAGAGAGAGGAGCACTGGGTCCAAATTATAATACAAATCATATCAAGTCAATCATAAAAGCAGACGAGATTTACTAGTTTCATTTCACTTCCCAAGATTCCCCAGTTTAATAGGGCAGCTGGGAGAAGAGAGAGCACGATTGCGTGGGTGAAATGGGAAGTGCGTGCATGCATGCATATGTGTGTGTGGCTGTGTGCACGCAGCCTATGAATAACCTTTCACAAGCCATCTCAACCACTGGCTCACGGTCCCCTAGCTGGAGATAGAACAGTAGCATCTTACAGGAATCTATTATTGAAGAGAGCTGAGCTGGTAGGAAAGACTACCAAACCCCTGTCCGACTGTAAACACCAGGAATTAAATAAATGAAAATATAAATAAATCGCAGCTCTGCAGATACATGTCCTGTTAAAGAATACAAGATTACAAGATTAAAACACCCCTTACCTCACTGGTAACCCTTTATATTCAATCTTGTACTTCTTTTAATGAGTGCTAAGGGTACATATAACATATTTAATGCAGTTCTGATATTCTTTAAAGTAACTCCTAAAATTTTGGGTTTAACAGGTAGACAGTATTAGACCGCAGTCACACTGGATATCTTATCTTATGAGTGGTCTTGGTTCTGGAGCTTTTTGAACTTTGAACTAGTTAACTAGTTTGAACTTTGAATAAATGGTGTACTAAGTAGCCACTCTTGAGTCTGTGCAAAAGGAAACAAAAACATCCTGGGCTCTAGTGTGCTTGAAAAAAACTGTAATAAAAACTTCTCAGTGTGGAGCCACCTGTGCTTTTCATTATGTTTCAGAACAAAGTCAAACTACTCTGCATTTTTTAAGCAATGTGTCTGAATTTTTAATTCAGCTTTAGGGGATTGTGTTCAGATCTTTTGGCAGGTGTTGCACTTGGCTACTCTTAAAAACAATACTTAGACCAAATATGTATGTGTTGAAAAGAGTGTTTGCTTTAGTGCTGACCTCAAGAAGGGCATGTTTTGCTCCAAGCAGGGTTAAATTTCCTATCATGTAGCAGTCTAATGTGTGCTCTCATCGCATTTATCACCAGAATAAATTCAAAGGACCAATCTGTCTGTATAACAGACTATTATTCAGAGGTTTTGTTTACTCATCCATGACTGGCTGTTTTCCTAACTTATCACTCTTGATCACGACATTGTGATTGTGTATGTGTGTATGTATACACGTAGGTGTGACTGGTGTTTGGAAATAGAGACGTTTATTGTTAAGCTGTCAGAATTGTCTGAGCGGGCAGAGATGGACATCAGTCTAAGTGACAGCCAACGATCCAACTGTCATACCTCTCCACAGACATCCTTACTCATCACGCTGCCATGGAGGGAAGTGGAAAAAGGCAAAGGGAAATTACTGAGATGATGGAGGGTGGAAGTAAGAAGTTAAAAGTAGGGCTTTTGTCAATTAATCTATTGACTTTTTTTTCAATAATAGATATTATTAATTTTCAAAAGGTTCCTTACACTGACTTACAGCACAACATTAATGGGAATCAATGTACTCTAAGTTTCTAGGCCTAAATGTGCATAAAGAAACAGCTTAAAACTTGTACTGAAGGCGGTGTAACCATACTAGCCATTAGCATTTGCTCTAGGGAGACTTCTATTGAGTTTTAGGATGAGAGAGCAGTTTGACTTTCATATACTGTGTAAGCCTGCTGATATTCTTACAATATTATATGGATATTTTTGCCTTTTGCAGTACAAATACATCAGTCACTGCTCATGGATTATGGCATTACAAGCAAAAAAAGGAACTTGGCTAACATAAACACAATACCAAGCCAAATGAATGAAGAGAAATCACACTGTAATTCCAGCTGATTACCATTATGACTCTTTCCCAAGAGACGTACACATAACTTGTTATTATACAGGCAGATTTAACAGGTCTGTGTGACATCTTCCTCACACTGAAGTAATAGGCTGGTAGCCGTCCAGATCAGCTTGTGGAGAGCTGGCATTTCTGTCTCTTTTCAGTGCACATCCATTGCTTTCTTTATGTCCTGGCAAGCTTCAGTCTCTCCTCAGCCATTTACTACATCACAATTTCTTACAATCAAGCACACCGTCCTCAGTGTGCTTGGCACCTATTTGAATCTGTTATTATGATGAAACCACATTTACACATTTGCATGGATTCGTCAGCCACCTGCTTCATCAGCCCTGAGGGGTTATCAATTATCATTCTCACACTGCTATTTTGACTCCCCTCATATGGGGCAAGTAAAGGCAGCGTGTGTGATAAAGGGTAATAAGAGCCCACAGGTGTAGAAATATCTTATATTGAATAATTTTAAAGAACCAAATGACACTTGGACCCAAGCCAGAGAGGAGCCACAGTAATCAAATAGGTGGAGTGTGCAGCCTTAGCACACTTTCTTTTACTCGGTTTAAATCACATTCGTGTAGATTAAAACATGAATGTAGTTTAATGCTTTGTTTTTAGTATCTGTTTGTGTGTTGTACCTTTGTGTGCATTCAGGTCAGAGTGTTTGTTCCTGTCTTAGTGAAGTCTGTTATTCTTAGACAAACTGTAGAAGAGAAGATCTTCTGTTTCTTTTTATCTGCCACTCAAAGAGGACCCCATCTTTGTCGACCTGTTTTGATGTGTATATTGCACATGATGTTGTCCGCATGGGAAAAACGAAGGGGTCAAAGACCTTGACTGCCCTCTCTGCCCCTTTGTCTTTGATTGAAGTGCTTCCTTTCAGACCCAGATTGACGGTACAGTTTTTTTCCCTTGTTTTTTCTTCATGGAATGAACACCTGAGTATGTTGACAGTGGCCAGCAGTCTTTAATGCCAGTTCAGCTCAAGTAGAGTATGTCAAGACTATTTCTTTTTCCATCTTTTTTTGATGTTTCAATAAAAGCAGTTTGTCTTGGCTCCATCAAAAGGAACTCGGCTGTCAGCAATGGACCCTTTGCTTTCAAACTTTTCTTTTTCTCTGACCTTATTGCTTTGTTGCCAGCATGCTGACTTCCACTTTAAAGAGGAGGACTTTCCAACATTTACAGGTTGTATAGTAATGTTGGAATTTATTTTCAACGGTGAAATCAAGTCTTCACTATTTAACAGTATCACAAATTTAACTACTTAACTAGCTAATAGTTAACTAGCTAATGGAGAAATACATAAAGTTTAAAAGAAGTAGCTGCGTTTCCTGTTTTTACTGCTTTCATTGAGTCTCATTTCTTCTCACGTTCTTCTCACAAACATTCCTTATCTGTCAAAAACCTCAATTTCTTTGAGGGATGAGTGTGAGCGTGTAATCCAGGCTGCATTTGATGCCCCAGAGGTTGCCATAAAGTTTCACTGATGTTTAAATCAAGTGGTTTGTGTTAATGACAATGCTTTTAAATTTGTTTAGCGGGGTCTACAGAATGAGAGTGTAACTATCTGGAAACACCATGTGGAAATGGTGTTTACACCACTGGGTGTGCTTAAATCTGCAAAATGGCTTCATATTCCTTGGCTGTAATGTGATTTTGCAAAGCAATCATCAGAGGTAGTTACACCTGCAAAATGACTTTAGCATAACCACAACCAAACCACTGCACAGAAAAAAACATGAAGATGGAGATTACAGTATGAATTGTATGTGTGTTTATTTTTTTCCGCAGGTATAACCACAACATTCACTTGAAGTAATAATATGTAGTCATATTATCTTGGAAATTAATGGGGAATAGTCTGTGTGAAAGGTGCTGTGCAATAAGAAGCAGGTCTGTAAAATATATATACAACTGAGTCTTTTTTCATAGTTTTGTGATGTTGACACGCAGGAAGTTGTACCTGATCACTCAAGCACAAACCACACTAACCTTTCTCTGATTTGGAATGACTCCATTTTTCATACAGACACACACACACACGCACACACACAGATTAGACTAACACATACTGACCTTTGTTTGATATGTAACAGTGTGCTCATTTTCCATAAAAGCCTGTAGTAGCAGCAGCAGTCCGGAACAAGAGGAAACATGAAGTCAGGGAAAATGGAAGAAGAGCAGAAAAGAAAAGCGTAAAAGAGAAAGGTCATATGTGGCTCAGACAAGTAGATCTGTGACTTCCCTCAGTTGAAGTCTAACATTAGGTTAGCTCGTTCTTCATTCTAAGACCTTTTTTTCTGGGAATTCAGAATCATAATGATTTAAAGAATTGCTTGGAACTCTACATCTGGAAGAGGAATAATAACTGTTTAGAGTTCATCATTAATGACTGCATGCCGTTTTGCTCCCCACAAAATTCTAGTACATCTGTGATCACATATAGTTCCAGGTTTCCCTCATTTATTTCTGATTTAGAAATGAATGCAGCCACATCTGTGACTAAGTGCCCTTAAGTGCATTTTCTTTCGTTTCCTGTGTTTTTCCATTATAATTTCACTCAACAGAGGGATTGTTATGGCACATGTGTTGGCTTGAGAAATGTTCTGGCCCGGTGGCTGGAGAGGACTTCTGAGATGGATCATATGCTGTACTGAAGGGGCACTTTCACACTGAGCTGTGCTAGTTAGTACTAATCTGAGGCCTTTTACCCTATTTGATACAAGTGCGATTAGTAAAGCCTATTGTTTGCAAAGAAATAAAGTAGAGAACAGTAAAGTGTTGTTTATTAGCAGCATTTTGGTTGTATATTTTAGTTTACAGAAAGACCTTTTTGCTACTCAGTTAGCTGAAGATGAGTGATGAAGCACACAAAACAGTTATTTCACCTGAAAAACTGGAATCTGTCTATATTAGAATGACCTGCACTGTCACTGGATCTCAACTCTACTTGACTGTATGGTAGATTAGAAGGCAAATCTAACTTTTTGGTGGTGCTTCAGCAAGCATGGACCACTTGTACAAACTGACAGCTAGAATGCTCAAGTCTACAAGGCTGTAATTGCTGCAAATGGATAATTCTGTTGGAAAATACGTTGAGTGCATGACAATGACTGATTTCAGACACAACAATTCTTTGCACTGTTTGAAGGACACAATCATATTTTAATAAAATATATTATTTCTAACTTTGTCAGTGACTATAATTCATATTAAGTCTTCTATATTTTCTATTCAAACTCATTTCAAGTATGTTTTAATGGAAAATTACTTTTCTGAGTGACCCAAAGTTTTTGAATGGTAGTGTATAGTGGTAGTATGGTAGTGTATCGTCTCATTATAAAGTTTGTTGTTTACCTAGTTAGACACTGTATTTCTATCATGAAATGCTTTTATTGAATATTGTGCAGTGTTATCAGAATTTTTTTTTTTTAAGTATTGCATAAAAATTGTGTTCTACAGATTGTACTTCATTAAGTTATTTTCAGTAAAACAGCAGAATTTATAAACAGAAAACTGGTCGCCATTTTCTAAGTGCCTATAGTTTACTTGTATTTACATTTATTTGATCCCACTATGAGATTCTGTTACAGGAAAGTGGTAAATGGAGTTTGGAGTGAGGATGAGAGACGGTGAAGGGTGAGCCTGATAGAGGAGTGAACAAGAGAGAAAGGCTGTGGGTGTCATCTGCTCCCACCTGATGCGTGAGAAAAACACTTGTTTTCAGTCCTGCCAAATGACTGTCGGGCTCTGTAAGAGATTTTCATCGTTCTGTTCCATCCTTGTCATTAGTTCACCTGCCTCTTCAGCCCGCCCGGTGATTGTCTCTGATTGGACATATTTATCTCTGACGACCGTGGCAACCATTAGCGTTGGTGGTGTGGAGAGGTGGCAGTTTGACTAATCAGTTTTATCTGCCCTTACTCTAATGCTATGTGTGTATCTCTGTGTGCATGGTTACAGCCACATAACACAGACTGCGTGAATGTTTGTGTAACTGTTGCCAAGCGTAAAAATGAGAAAATTGAGCAATCAAGTGTGTAAAAAAGAAATTTAGAGGAAAAGGATTGAAGTTGGTTTTGCAGAAGGAGAGCCAAGCTGCCAATTCATCCAACTGTCAGTCGTCCGGACCGATGTCTGCCCACTCTTTTGCTGCTCTTTATTTTACAGTTCAACATAGCAAGTCAGTGGGTTTGAGTAACACCCTTTCAGCTGCAACACCTACGCAGAAATGACAAACATTTTAAATAGCAAGTGCTGGATTATACAAATGTGTATGGGAATTAAGAATAAAATGAATTTCTCTAAATCAAGGAAGTCACTCTTTCTCTTGCATATTGCATGGCTTTGAAACATCATAGAGAGCAAAAGTATATGAAGGTTGCGAAACATAGATGAAAAGGCGACTCAGGGAGAAAGGTAAGGAAAATATGGAAGTTGATAAAGAAGCCAGAAATGTGTTTGTGGTGGGTAATAGTGGGAGGATAGAAAGATAGAGAGAGAACAAGAGAAGGCATCTTTATTCTAATGTGGCCTGGGCTGTTCCTCTGTACAGCATCCTGAAAAGATGAATTTGCTGCTGTTATTTATATTTATGAATTCATGCCATTTGGCCCAGTGTGAAATGATTGGTCATTCCCGAACAACAAGAAGAGCCGACACTGAATTTAAATCACCCACACAAACCCACCTGCTTTCCCATCTCTGCCTTCCACTCCCAGTCCTCCTCCACCTCTCCTTATTCCACTTGCTAGAATCTGCTGAATATGAATGGAGGTGGAGGGATGGAAAGAAGAGAGAGGGATGACGATGCGGGGAGGAGGAATGTTTCTCTTACTGGTGTTGCCTCTGTCACCAGTTCCTCACCTGAGGAAATGTGGCACAGGAATTAATGGCATTCAGCAGCATGGTGAAATACCTGCTGGCAGTGTGTGTATCTTGCATATGTGTGCCGTTTATGCTTTAGTCTCTTGAGAATATCAATCACACATGCACATACACACATTTACAGATGATGTTTAGCCCTTGACCAAGACTGGTTTTGAGTATATATACAGTATATTATATATTGATTAACTTTAAAGCTTGCTAAAAGGATTTGTCAGGTTTTAAGATCCTTTATGTAACAAAACACAATGTAGTAAAAGATGAGATGAGATAATCACAATTAAAATATGCCATTGTAACTTTAGTGGTAGTATTTCACAGCAGTATAAATGTTAGAAGCATGTAAGCTTCTTTAGTTTCCTCCTTGTAACCTGTTACCTCAGCATCTAGGCAGCACAACTGGTTCCACCAGGCCAGGGGTGGGTAAGGGGTGATATTTTATAGGCATGACTCTGTTCTGCCAGCCTGACCATGCTCTGGCTGCTGTAAAGGCCTATTAAAGTGCAAAGTTGTCGCTACCGCTATTGTTTTAATAGCATCAGAGGTAGCTGTGCACATATAAAACACGTGAGAACTGGAAACAAGATACCAGCTTGTTGGTATTTTTTCATCTTTTTTGTGTTAACTATTTTTACCCAGCAGCTGCTTTAGTTTTATGGCTACCCATGACCTTCCTCGTGACAGTTCAATGGCAAAGTGTGAAAAACGCCGAATTTCAGTTGTGGCTAGGACTGAGGTGTATTGCTGTATTTCTAATTGCACCAGTTTATACAGTGAGAACGGACACAAAAACACTGCCATGACAACACAGTGTACTCTAACTTTTTTACCTTTATTGCCCAAAAATAAAGCAGTTGCCACTGGGTAAGCTTCTAAAATACTGTCTCCAAGTGTTACAAACTACTGTGCAGTGTTTTTTAACCTAATACTTGTTGATCTGAACATAAACACAGCCTTTAGGGTGGAGGAAGGCCTGTCAAGCACTAGCTGCTCTGAAGATGGTGATTTTGCATTCTCCTAATTATATTTTTCGCCAAAGTTTTTTGATTAAATATTTATCCATAGATATTCTCTAAACTTTCTACAATGAGACAGACCTAGTCTGAGCAGCAACAGTTGAAATTGCTACTGTTCTTAATTGGCTGAAACACGTGCAATTAACAATGATTGCAATCAACAGAGGCAACCCAGAGTTGAGCAGCCCAGTGTTAAGGTATGTTATTATAGTCATTAGTGGCTGCAATTACTATTATACTGCTCTACGCCCTGTATCTTAACCACAGTTTTGCATCCGCGGCTTTCCCCGGGGAGCTTGTTGTTGTGCCTGGAACTTTGCTCATTCATGTTCTTTATTTGTTGTTTTCATGTGAGAAAATTCATCTTTATAGATGTTATCGTCAACTCACAACAAAATGAAAAAGATAAACTTTTCAGACTTGGCTTTTTTGTGTGTCCGTGCATGAATGTGTGTTTGTTTGTTTGTTTGTTAGGGACTTATAACAGTTGGTAGGAGGTTGCCTGGCTTATTCAGACTGACTGGAAAATAGTGAAAATGATCATTGGATTTATGGAGATTTTACTTGTGCAGTGGAAATATTATTTTATGCAATGACAGTCTTACAGTAGTACATGTGTGTAAAGAGACAGTTTTTTTTTAAAGTGAAAGGAAAAAGATGCTGTAGGCACTGCTAAAATAATTCATTCATTCATTCATCTTCTATACCGCTTAGTCCCCGCAGGGGTCACGGGTGTCTGCTAAAATAATGATTTTATTATTTTAACATATGCTATTTATCTTTGTCTAGAAGAAGTATCACAGTATTTGCCAGCATTACAGATGAGCGCACGCGGAGAGACGGCGAGAGATTGGATGAACCAGACTAAGTTTGTACCTGTCATTTCCTTTTCTGCTTTATGCTGTAACGTGTGCAAACAACAACACAAGGCTCCAGAATTAAAACAAAACATCGCCCAGCACCCTGCCCACCCTACTCCCTCCCTGAGCACCAGCATCATAATGTAAAACAAATTTGAACAAAGCCTTGAGAAATTGAAATAAGCCTCTCTCCGCATCAGTCTTGGAATTAGTTTATTGGAATCTAAGAGGAGCCTCAAAAGACTTAAAACCCCATTTTCACAGGGAAATTAGTTTTCAGGGAAAGATACATTGGTCACATTTTGAGATGATGAGTTGGTTTTGCACAAAGGGGAATCATCTTGGCAGAGACTTTTATCAGATCAAGATCACTACCACAGGTAGTGGGATGTTATGGGCTTTGTGTATATTTAGACTCATTTCCCTCGCTATAAAAACATAAGAAGTGTGTGAATCTGTGTTTACTGTGCAAAGTTAAACAGCATTCTTTTGGAGTAATTGGAAAATGTGTATAGCCTATACTTTTAGTAATGTAACAAGTGCTTACTTGTGTGATTACTTTTGTGTTTTAGTCAATAAGTGAGATTCTTCAGAAACCCTGATACAAACACATTTCTAACTTTTTGTGTAAAATTTTCACTTTGTCACTTCCATACTGCCAGACTAACCCAAAAAATCATGTTGCATATTCTCCATGCCCCGGCTTCCTCCCACAATCCAATGACATGTAGTTAGGTTAACTGGTGTCTCTAAATCGCCCATAGATGCAAATGTGAGTGTGAATGCTTGTCTGTCTCTATATGTCTGCCCTGTGATACACTGGCAACCTGTTCAGGATGTACCCTGCCTCATGTTCAGTGTCAGCTGTGATTGGCTTCAGCATCTCAGAAATGCGGGTTGGATAATGGATGGGAAACCTTTGGAAAAATCCAGTATGAAATTAGTTTTTGCAGATTCTTTCAATATTAAGCTATATGAATCCCGTGGGTTGATGTAGTTTAAAGGGAAAAAAAGTTGTACCATGACATTACACAGTTCCTATATTCTGGCATGCCCCTCCTTTTGTTGTGTTTACTGAAGAAGATGGATGGGTAGTCACAATTATGACAAAGGAAGGAATGGAAATCAGGAAGAGTAATGAGCAGTGATGGACAGATGGAACTAGGAGGATGGAGGGAAAGGCTGAGCTGCTTTTTAGGTGGATACACAGATGGATAGATGGATGAATGAGTGCATATAAATGTGTTTGCATTGAGGTGAGGAAAGACTTTATTAAAGGCAGAAAGATTGAATAAAGAAAAGAGGTGTCCAGAGAGTAAGAGTACATCAGCAATTGCTTATTAGGTCTAATCAACCTCTCTCAGCATAGCACTAACACGTGAATACCGGAAAAGAGGGAGCATATGCCATACATTCATGCTTTTAGTTATACATTTGTATATGATTATCATCCATAAAAAAATACGAGATTAAAAATGGAGTGACTGCTGGATGGGGAAAAAAATATTTGGTGTGCCTGAAATGCAGTATAGACATGTCTATTTTTTGCATATACTATTATTATATAGTATATTTTAAAGTGTAACTTTTCTAGATGACCTTAATTGACAAACATATCTGCTTCTGTTGTAAACAAGAAAATTCAATTTTTCTTTCCTTGTACTTGTCAATTAGTGACAAGAATGATGACAAGCTGATAAGAATGCTGTGAGAGTGAGAGTGTGCTACCTGAAGATGAATTACTGATGGGCAGATTGTGGATGTGATTGAAGGGAAGAGGTGCATTGAATTACAGCTGCATTAGTCAGAAGTGGGACCGTGTGATTAAAATGAGGTTGCATGATACAAGGTGTGGTTTTGTTTTATTAGTTTGGACATAACCATACTTGCCACATATATGTCACGGTGAGAATATGTGTCTTCTGCAGCTGAGTGTAAAGTAGAATTGTCTAAATACATTATTTACACCCATGCATCCATACACATGCAGTGGTGTGAACCACCTCCGTCACACTCCTTCTTTCTACTCTCAAACAGTTGACTTACTTCCTGAGAGACAACTGGTACTTACAGAAGAATACAGCAAGGGAAGTAGTAGCAGCAGTAGTGTGTGTTTGTGTTTGCTTGTATTCAGCGTACAAAAAGGGGTGTAGCTGCCAATGATGGGGTCCACACTCCCAGTTGTCATTTTATAACAGCTTGTAGACAAACTCATTACATCCAACACCTGCTCCTGTCACGTACACTAAGAGTGTGTGCGTGCGTGCTGGGAAACATGCATGCAACTCAAGTGTGAAAATTTGCTGCAATTTACCTTCAGTCATCTTCGAGTCTCATTTTGAAGTAATATTAGGTGATAGCTATTGTGTGCATGTGGGCTAGAGAAGATTAGTGACATTTGAATCTTTTAGCTTTTCCAAATGAATGAGGAGCATGTTTTTCTTTTTTTGTGTTTTTACTATTCACTTTTAAGTCAAAAGTGAGGATCAGCAACTCTATCAGTGAGTCCTTTTTCCCAGGGAAAGGCACTTACAAGGGCCCAGACTGCTGTGTTTGTTGTCTGCCTAAGAAGAAGACAGCCAGAGTACCAGCCTTGTGACAGCCTACAGCCTTAGAACCTTCCTAAAAGCTGATGCCCATCTCCACCAAGTCTAAGCTTTCAGGCCATTGTAGTTGCTCAAGACCCCATTCTTTGTGTTGTGGACACTGCACTAGAGATGTCCTCATTTAAGCAGACCTCTCAGACATAGGTTAGTGTCACTGTAATAGAAGCTGTTACACAGTCATAATAGAAGGTTATTCACAAATTAGTGTTAACTGCATTCAGGCCTGCATAATTTACAGCGTGACATTTAGAATTGATTCATCCATACAATGTGGCAGTGATTGCTATGATGAATGAATATACAGTTGCCTTGCACTAAGCTGCAGGTGACTGAGGAGGAAATTACTATTGTAATTAGTTTTGCATATTTAAAATGTATACATTTGCAACTAGGTCAGTCACATCTGTGTGCACGTGCACAACAGCAGTCATACACCCAGAACATTTTAACACAGTAGTTAAGTATGCAAATACGTTCCTTATTTTGACATTTGTTAACATTAATTAAATGGACAGAGGGAGAACTTGATAGTCTATGTGTCTGCTACTAAGAGAGAGGAAGAGAGACGAGTGAGGAGTAATTGCAAGGTCCTCATTAGAATAACAAAGTGTTTATTACATTGGATGCTATTACCAGTGTCCATCAGTGCTTGACTCTCCATTTTGTTGATTCATAAGTAAGAAGGTAATTTTTAAAAATGGGGGGAAAAAAACAACAAAATTCTGATGAGGAGCATTTGTAATAAGCTGGCAGCTTGTTATCCAAAAAAACAGACTTCATTGTGTTTACATGCGCTTAAGTAACCAGGTTAGAGTCGGCTTTCTCAAGTAAGCTAATTTTTTAACTGTCATGTAAACAGGAATTGGAGATTAGATTATAGAAACCTGATCTCCCCAGGTAGATTTCTCCCAGAGAATGCCAATTACTGTGCCATTTAAACCCATAACCGTGTTTCTAATCTGCTTTTTTAGAGGAGAGCTTGTGCATAACACAGGCTGCAAACACTCTCCACTCTACTACAATCAGCTCAGAGGAGTGGCTAAACAAATGGGGGAAATCATTACACAGAGCTAGATGGTCTCTCGTTTTTAAGTCAAGTCCACCTATTGACCAACTAAAACTGAAGCAAACACAAAGTGCCCTGTAAACATGTAAGTAAGACACTTTTCACCGAGTATTTCTTTAATTCTGTCAGTTTGCGTTGTGAAATGGAGTGCTGGTCTGTCTACATGTATCTCTTATCCAACACATCAAAAAACAAACAAAAAACAGGTTGGGAACCAGTCTCCTCTGTCTTCCAAAATAAGACCAAGGTAGAGGAGAAATCAGATTACTCTTCTCCTCTACCTTGGGCTGATTTCCAGTAACCAGGTTTTTTAATTCATTTAAACTCTTTTCCTGATTTCTCGAGAAACCTGGTTTCTCTGGGTGACCTGATTACTTGAGTGCATGTAAACAGTCAATGTTACTCCCACTGGAATTATGCACAGTTTAAAAACTGAAGGAAGCTAAGTATTGTAGACAGTATGTGGTCTCATTGTGGCAAAACAGGTTTTCTTCATTACTAAAAAGTGTGTTACAAATGAACATCTCTTGCTAACATCCAGCTGAGACCTATGTTGCATGTCATTCCCTGACTTTTTATGCCAACTAATCTCTGTGTTACTAGTGTTACTCATAAAGCAAAAGTGCCCACTTTGGTTTTGGTTGTATTGGAATTGTCAGTCAGATATTAACATTAGTGTAGCTTGTGGCATCCTTGAAGTAAATTAGCTTGCACTAACTCACACAAAACACAACAAATGTTGGAGTAAAAATTATGGATGAAAGACATCCCAGACAGAGGTGGAGATGTGAAAAAAGTAGAACCAGAGGAGGAGAGTGAGAGAAGCATGTTCCTACTGTACTTTTAATGTCCCCCTATAATGGGACAGGGGGATTAGGGGGATAATCCACAATGTCTTTTCTTTTCATCCCATTCTTGGTCTTTTTTATCTTTCTTTTCATCCTTTTGTGTGTTGTGTTGCCACAAGACGCAGACAAGATGGTCCTACGCAGAGAATCAGCGCAACAGTAATGTTTGTGTTATATCTGCTTGTGTGAAATGTACTGTAGAAGAAGTCCAGTGGAAGAGTCTGAGAGGCTGAGTATAATTAGCTCCAGTCTAGTGCCAGGTCAGTCTATTCTGGCATCAATCTGGATCCCAAGCTTTGTGTATACAGTATTATGTGTTTCGTTCGTGAAATTTCATGGTGTGTTTCCCAGCATGAGCACGCCTTTGCATCATCATGCTCTATTCTAAACTGTTTACACTGAGGTGAACGCTGACAGACAATGTTGTGGTTATAGAGTTTATTCTTTCCCACTGCCCTTGACCAGTCTCTTAACGCAGAGAGCAGGCAGATAAGAGAGGATTTACACACAATACTGAAGCCATTAGCGTCTGGCTATTTATCCCCCTCTCTCTGGGGTTTGTTTAGTGTTATCAGATCCTCTGGGATGTGTGGATGGCAGATTGAATGTCTACAGCCATGGAAAAGGCCAAGGATGTCTAACCCTTTATTCACACGCTGCTAGCCTCGTCAACAGAGGGCCCTTTGTCCCACAGCAGTCAAGGAGATGGACAGTACAAGATAATTGCATTCAGACAATAACCGTCTCCTCTGTTTGTTTGAATGTGTACAGTCTCTTTGGGACGAAATGGTATATGAGTGCGTCTGTATTGGAGGGAGGAAGAGAGGAGGGATGGGGAGTGATTCTTTGTGTGTCTGTGAATTTCTCTATCTGCATGCAAGTACGAATGAAAGGGCCTGATAAAAGATTTTTGGAGTTGTATCTAATAGTACGCTGTCATTTATCTGAGAAGCTGAATGCTCACTGGCAATGACTAGACAGTGAAGTCATAACTTGACTGATAAGATTCTTCAGGATCTGTTATTATACTCAGAAATCGTCAGGAAAGAAAGCAGAGAGGCTTAATAGATGTGAATGACGAGGAGAAGAGCTGAATGGCAGCATCTGAACCATCCGTTGCCATAGACACTCACTCATTTCCTCCCATGATGTCATTCCTCGAGCTCCAGGTGCGTTTTGTGTTGTAATTAAATACAAGAGATATATGTGATGGTGTATTCATGTGTGCATGTGTCCCTAAATGTTCTTGTCTTGCCTAAGCATGTTAAAGTGTTGCAATACGTTTCTTTCATCAAACAGTGTTGAAAAAGTGTCACAGTATTTTACTTTACACTGCATATTCTGTCCTTGAGATAAAGTAAATTATCCCAAAGCAATATTAATATAATATTAGCTGAAATGACCAGTTGATTAGGTAAACCTGTGAAATCTTTATGAAGCATGTAGTGTTTGTTTTTTTCATTTAAATTCACAAATCTATATAATCAGTGTAATTGTGTTTAATTTTGTTTATTATTTAGGCCATAGTTACTTTTTTGTTTCTTGTTTCCATTTAGTACGTATATAAGAGAGACTTGAAACCACTCTGAATATAATGTTTATGATATACTGTACGTGTGTTTGTGTGTAAGAGTTCAACACCAACATTAAATCTGACCTCAGTGCTAAAAATAATTAAGTTAACACTGTAACAGGATCCACAAAAACAAATAATGTTTCATTTTATGACATAGCAGTTATGTTTGATTCAATTAGAAATGTAAATATGTATAAAAAAAAGTGACCACTGAGTGTATAAATGCTCTGAGTTCCAAGAATAAGCAAAAACCTGACATCACATATGTTTTAACTTTTTTTTTTTATTCATTTATGCCAGTCAACTGTTTATTAATGGATTTATACATTTATTTGTTGCAGTGTATACTCTGTATGTATGTGGTAGTATAGAAAGCATGCATTTTAAATTACTGTACGTTTGCTTTTTCATTTAATTAATTACTGGACATTGGTAATTTTTTTCCACTCAGGTCTAAAAAACATCAAAAAATTGTGTTTACAACCTTTGTGTCAGATGTGAAACTACTAGATTCTGTATGTGTTTTGCATATTGTTCTCATTATATATTCAAAAATGTACAATTGTAGTGTGTCAGTGAAGAATACCAGCTTTGTCACAAAGCACAACCCAGTCCCTATACACTTAATACAAGATGTACTGTATTACAGCAGATATTCTTCACAGACACAGCTATAAAGCACTGCTGCTCAGGACACTGTAAAGGGAGGTGGAGTGAGTTGTTTTCCTTTTGTAATGAATAGAGTGGTGCAGGAAAGAACGTTAGCCACTGTTGTCAATTATCACTATTCTATATGAGCCATGCTTGACAGAGAAAAATCACAGCCGGCGCCTGGATCACTCTTTCACTCACTCCACCTTTCCTTCCTCAGTCTTTCTCCCATTCATTCTCCTTCAGCAAAGCTTGAGCTGAGTGCCATTGTGCCTCTGCCTCTTGGCATTTCTGCCACCTTTGCCTTCAGACGTTCACCCACTCCATTTAAATCTTGCTTATTCTTGGCGGCACCTCTTCTTAGTTAGATCGTCAATATATGAATAAATATATTCTTCCATTCTAGTATTTCTGCTGCCTCTGCTCCCCTCTCTTTCCATCATATCTTTTCCTCCACAGATGGTGTAGTGGGGTTGACAGCTAGTGAGCTTACAGTTGTAACCTTCCTGCCACCATGCCAGGCAAGGCGCCACTTGAGGGTTTGGCTGCAGATTGAATAGCTCCCAGAGATGTCATATCCAGACAGCCTCCCTGAATTACATTTCCTGGTCTTCCTTGCCTGGTTGCATCCACCAATCAAATAGTCCAGGGTTGCCATGTGCTTGCCCACTCCACTCACTCTGTTTTCTGTGTATACTTCAGTTCACCTATCTCTTCTACTTACCATCTCTGGGGTGTGTCCCTCACACAAATGATTAATTCACCACTTGTCAGGCAATCCAACTATTGTGAGGCAGACCAGCAGATGGGTGATCTGATTGGCTGTCATATTATGTTTATTTCCTTGTTGTTGGGATGTCAGATGAGATAAAACACTGTTCTGCTGCATGTGTCATGTACTCTCTGTGGAGTTCATGAAAATGAGAAAAGTGTAGGTTATAGGATATGTGGTTCAACAGATTGTCTTATGGCTGTGTCCCACTGCATAATTCTTTAAATGCATTTTCTTCTTATTTTGTCCACCTGTCTTTGTTGAACCTCAGTGTACCTCATTTCTGTCAGGATTCAACAAAGTTATAAGAATGTAATAATTCAGAATTTGTACCATAGGTTATACAGTTTACCTGCAAAATATGAGTATTGCTTCTTTCATTGCAGACATTAGGTCGCTCACACAAACAGAGTCTTGGCAAGGAGTGGCAATCGTAACATTACCTTTAAAGTGTATGAAGTGTATACTGAATATAGGAGGTTCAGCTAAAAAATGTAATAATCATAGCATGTGTTTATCCAAGCCCACTCATCCTCTTTGTGGTTTTCATGTTAGTGTGTATATGACCTGATCTGGCCAGAAGGTGGGTTATGTGAGCTGGAGGGAAGCGGGCTGATGAGATTTTATTGTGAAGGAGTGGAGAGCTGTGGCTCATATAGCTGTCCTTCCATGAATTGATTAATGAGGAACAGCTTCATGTGGAAAACAGAATGGATCACATGCTGCAGATACACACTGAGGTGTACACGTTGTGCACATCAGTACACACAAGAAAGTACTCTTGCACACACCCACAAGCATCTAAGTGCGCAGTTTGGCATATTAACAAACGGGTGGTGGATTTTTACATTCAAAGGCACGCACAAACGCATGCACCCCTACCTCAGGTGGTGGACTGAGCCCCCCTGCTGTGTGGACTTGTATAAAAGCCGAGACATAAAACTGAACTGGCAGACTTGATGCCATACCTCTTTTGTGTGTGTGTGTGTGTGTGTGTGTGTGT
>OMLM01014306.1:86253-104318 GCA_900302695.1 Helostoma temminkii | reverse complement strand
TGTAATGCCCTGTATGCTGGAGTCAATCAGACATCACTTGCTCGTCTTCAGATGATTCAAGGAAGGATGTTGTCCAAACTCCTCTCGATTCTGGACAATCCCTCCCACCCTCTTCACAGTGTTCTGACTGGACAGAGGAGCACGTTCAGTCAGAGACTGATCAATGTCAAGTGCTCCACAGAGCGCCACAGGAGATCCTTCCTCCCAGTGGCCATTAGACTGTACAACTCCTCCACCTACTGCAAAGGGTGGAGGACTGACACATCTAAAGTTATGTCATCATAACATTATTTATATTGTTTGTCACTATCAATGTCCAGTACTGCACATTTTTGATTTGTGTGTTCTCGTTGTTATTTTGTTGTAATTGACTTTTCTGGGAGTGGTTCTTTTCTTTTCTTTCCTTTCTTGATAAGTGAGCAGCTGTAACAGGCAAAACAATTTCCCTCTGGGATTAATAAAGTTTTTTGAATCTTGAATTGAATTGAATCTTGAATCTTTCTGCTCCCTGGAAATATTTCTGTTGTCTGTCTATTTCATTATTTTGTAGTGTTTTGTGTATTTGCTATGTGTTTCTTTATTTGGTCGAGATTCTGTACAGTATTTGTAGCATTTTTTGCATCTGTTGCAAATTAAGCTTTAAATTAAGCTTTAAGTTTTTTTTATTGCTTTTGTTTATTTTTGCATGTGCTTTTTTAAGTTGCAGTGTGTTGAGCTCAAGGGTGTCATGTTACTAGACACTTGAATTTCAGTGTCTTAAATGATAGTAATAAATAACTTGCTGGTTTGGCTGTTGTGTTTTGAGATCTCACATTCAGTTCGTAGGACAACGTTAAAATTGAAAAAAGAGCATCAATAACATCTTTCTTTTCATAAATAGTGTGTCACTGTGTGGACAATCTACACCGACAATCTAAGATCAGTGTTTTTCTTGGAGGTACGTCTATATAAATTGTCCTTATGAAAACTGTCAATAGTCTTGTCTGTGGAAACCATTTTACTCATAGCAGCCCCTCCCCCAGCCCTATTGGAAAAGGACAACCCTTCTCATAAATCACAATTAAACCTGTGTCCATCTAATCTTGTTAGCTCATTAACTGTATACTGACCTGTGCTGTAATACCCTTAGAGCTCTTATGGCTTGAGTAACTTTCACCCAGTCCACTGCACATCCACCACCAACATTTATGTTCTGTTCCAGTTACACACAGTATTATCATCCAGCTCGCTGCATGTATTCAAATAAATATAAAAACCAGAAGGATTCCTATTTTTCCTCTTTAAAAAGTTTTTGTTTCATAAGACCAATTGGCAGACTTGGTCGCATCTCATCTCAGCACTTGTCTTTCAGCCTCATCCTACTGAGTGTGCGGGAAGGGTGGGCGTAATTTGTAAGAACAGTGTTTCTCTGGGATTATCTGTCTGTTTTGCTTTGTGGAAAATGATCAAATGTGTTTAGCCTGCAGACCATCCAAGCATAAAAAAGCTTTTATCAGCTTCTTACTCCTTCAGTTGCTCCCTTTAAGGGTCATCACAGCATCTTCCTCACACACCAACCTCTCCCATATCTTTCTTCACTACATCCATGAACTTCCTCTTTGGCCTTCCTCTTCTCCTATTGTCTCATAGCTCTATCCTCAGCATTCTTCTTTCAAGCCTCTCTCATTTTGTCCCAAAACCATATGTGCACTGTCCCACTAATATACTCATTCCTAACCTTGTCCATTCTCATCACTCCCAACAAAAATGTCAATCTTCAACTCTGCCACCTCCATCTCTGCCTCTTGTCTTTTTGTCAGTGCCACTGTCTCTACCATACAAAATAGCTGGTGTCACTACTGTCTTGTAAACCTTTCCTTTCACTCTTATGCTTCTATCATAGATCACTCCTGACACTCATCTCCACCCACTCCACCCCGCCTGTACTCTCTTCTTTACTTCTCTACCGTACTCCCCATTACTTCTTCTAGCTCTCTACCTCATTCTCTGTCATTTACGTGCATGTACTTCCTACGTCCTACTCCTACTGACTTTCATTCCCCTCTCTCCAGTGCATACCTCCATCTCTCCAGGTTAATTTCAATCTGCCCTCCTTTACAACAGATCACAGTGTCATCTACAAACATCATAGCCCATGTCTGATTTCATCTGTCAACCTGTCCATCACGATTGCAAATAAGAAAGGGCTGAGAACTGATTCCTGATATAAACCCACCTCCATCTTGAACCAGTCCATCATTCCTACCACACACCTTACCACTGTCACGCAGTCCCCATGCATATCCTGTACCACCCTCACACACTTCTTTACCACTTCTAATTTTACATGCATTACTTATGTAAAAAGCTTTCATTAGCAAATCCCCTGGTTTTCCTCCTCATCATTGCAGCTAACACCACATGCAAGATCCATTTAATAATGCCTGTTTCTAGATTTTCTGTTTTGTTTTGCAGAGAAAGTCCACAAGTCAAACTGTGCTGAAATGACTCATCACGCACCATAAGACAGGACAGAATGGAAAGCACCGTGTTTTACAGCTTGTCTATTTAAATATGATTCAGCTGTCAAGTAATTAGCAAAAGCTAAATACTTGACAGTGCTAGTCAAAACCCTTAACAAATAGATTCCACCTTTTCAAGGTATTTACATGTACAGTTATGTTTTTTTCAAAATTACATGAAAGCGATTGCAAGACAAAATAATATGTTGGAAAATGTCTGGAAATGTGTTATGTGTTAAATTATGTATGACTATTATCTAAAATGGTCTGTGAAAATGCTCACAAATACTGCCATAACTGAAAACAGGTGTGCATTATTAAATCCTATAGCAGTCAGTGAGTGGACACTGTCACATAATGCAGGATGGTCGATAGTGTTCTGCTTTAGATAACAGTCTTTTAGAATTGTGTGCACTGGTGTGCTATTGTGTGTAAGCATAGCTAAACCTAGATGCTGGCAGTAACTAGCTTTTAAATTATAGTTGTGTTTGCTTTTGTATATTATTTAAATACATGCACCCAGTAGCTCACCCCTAAGCAGATGGTCAAATGGTTGAGATGGTCAAATGCAAGTTACTCTGTTAGTTTGCAGGAAAAACATCATCATTATCATATATTTCTTGGAAATTTGTGTATTTATCCCTTTTCATTTCATGAGCCTACATTGTGTCTTATTTTGTTTATAATTATTGTGAATAAAACCAGATGAGCTTCCTCCTTTAGTTGTTCTATCTTGTTGAACAAACTTGTTTAGCCTTTTTAGATCAGACAAAATTGATGACATGGTCTTAAACCATCAATGTATTAGACAGAGCACCTAAATAAGCCTCCACAAAATCCCAACAACCATGCTAAGCTGAGCATGCTAACTGCTTGCAGGACATTAACTGCAGATTACTTAAAGAAAATGTAATTATTATTTGAATATCTGTCTGTGCTCTGTATGCATGCTGATTAATGTCATTAATGTATTTTTAATATGTATAAGAACATTTTTTAGTATAAAAGAAGAATTATCTGACCTTAAGCTGTTACAGTAAAATCTAAATTGCAGGATATTTCTTCTTCTTCTTCTTTCTTCTCTTTCTTATTTTTAGCCAATTGTTACAATTGCACAATGTAAAGTCATCATGTAGCTTGTGTAACTTATAGTTTTCCAGTTGGTTACTGAATGCTTTATCAGCCCTCCACCCCACTCCTCTCTTTACTTCAGCATAAAGACAGTTTCCTCTTTATGAGAGAATTGAAATTGAAAACTCAATCATAGAGGGCAATTGTACAACAAAGTATACCTAAAAAATATTGTTATCCTAAAATCTGCTTAAAGGAGGAGGTGGCTAATAGTGTGCATAATTATTGCAGGACAAATGTTGACTGCCCACTCAGTGTCAAGAGTGTTGTTATTTGACACTGATTAATATGACACCTTGTTTAATCTGCCAACATGCATATATTCCAACTAAAATAAGAAAAGTCACCACACCTTCCAGGGAAAGGGGAACTACACTGTGACCACGCTGACAGTGCTGTAACAAGATGTCTCAATCATTTCTTTTGTACCTTTAAAAACAATGATATTGACACATTCATTGTATCTATGTTACACAACACATCTGTTTAGTCAAAACTCCAATGAATATTTTGAATTGTGCATTTATGGGTTTTGAGGAAATATTCCTTGGAGCTGTCAAACAAACATTACTGCTTTTTTAATATTAATGGATTCCAGGAGTACATGTGAAAGGGTTGCTTATGATGAATTCACAGAGGATTATCTGCTGTTCCTTCAGTTCTGCAGCTTTCAGCTCATTGTTTTGGCCTCTAACGGTAGGCTTACTATTTAATTAATCTTATTAGTCTCTGATTAGTACCCAATAACAGATAATAACTTGTGAACATGCTGCAGCATTTAGACCATAAGGAGACGGATCTAAATCATAAAACAGCAATGGTGTAGTCTAAATGGAATAACAATAAAAGATCTGCATGTAAAACTGAAATTTGAACAAAGGCGAGGCAACGCGTCTTGTACAAATTTTCATTTCATTTCTTAAAAAATGAGTCTTAACTATTTAGGAGAAAGGGTTTTAGGGTTTAAAAGAAAGGGTTTAGATTAATTCTGGATCATCCATGTTTTCCCATTTTCTTGATGCAGTGGAGTCAATAAAATATACATTAATTTGCACATTTGCAAATTAAACTGTGTAAACGTAAATGGTGGTTGACAGTTTTTCTAATACATAGTTGTTACCTCGAGGGCCCAGAAATAGTTTTAACTTATCTTGCTCCATTTCCATCAACTAGCACCTCAACACAAGTGTGACCACTTTTACTTCTTTTTGGTGTTTAATATAATGTTATGAATGCTTTTTCACAGATTTCAGATTTTCTCATGGTTACTACACTAAACAGAATATCAGAGGAACATGCCCTCATTGATTTTTTTCCAGCAGTGAACAATGATTTCATTAAGATCCTCAGTGTTTATCTGTGTCTGTGTCCTTGCTTGTAATCTGCCATCTGGAAAAATTTGCTTTGAGCTGCCTTCTTACAAATGGAAAGTGAGAAAAACTCACTGTTCCTTGCAATAAAAAATAAGATTATAAAATGCTTCACTTAGACTTTCCCTCAACAGCACAGCTAGAATTCTGCTGTAGATTGTTTGGTTTGTTTGGATGTTTATTGTTGCACTTAAAAAGTGTAGTTTTTGCTGTCCATAAATAGGAATGATAAAGTTTTTAATATAGCAAATGTATGCAATACAGCATGAATCAGCATTTTTAGCCCTGATCATTAAATAAGATGCCTTTCCCCTTGACTAGTTTTAATTTAAGCTAGTGTGTGGCCGAACATAATAACAATCTGACAGTTATAATATCAGTGACACAGGGTGGTGAGTCTGTCACTATAAGCTCAGGTGTTCTGTTTCAGCTCCCTCCCAGTGGGATAAATTTTCCCATTGAATTAATTTTGTTACATCCTGAGGAGAGATTGGATGTGATCTGCAGCAGGAGGGGTATCCTTTGAAGAGAATTACAGAACAGACAAAATACAACTAGAATTCATGGTTTCTTCTACTTCTCCCAACTTCAACTCAAGTTCTGTAAAAAACATATGTTGTCTGTTAATCAGCTGGTAATGCTGTACGCACATTAATTTGAAATAAATTTATAAACACTGTATGTTGTACAGTTAAGCAAGCTTTGTCATTTTTGTCCTATGAAATACGTGAAGAAACACCACATCGCCTACACCAAACAGGTAGGGTTGGGTTTAGAAACATCTGAATGGGGATAAGAGGCTCTGGCACAGTTTTATGTTGTAATTTTTTATGGTGAGCAAAATTCATTATTAACAATGCATTAATGTAATATGAGCTCTAGTATATTATTTGTAATATTTAATAGCTTGCAGCCATAAACAGATTATTGACACAAACGTACAGTAAAATGCATCCCATACCCCCTACAGAAGAGCAGTTGTGTCTCTTTTAGGCTCTTTTGCATCCATTGTTGCCATGTCTCATGATCTCATGATGATATTTATTCATATATAGTCAACTTATACTCAGTATCTCTTGAAGTCACAGGTGTTCTGATACTAACAAACCATCTTGTTAGCCTTTTGAATATATGATATTGCTGTTTGACAAAAAAACAGTAATTTTTGGACAATGTTAAATGTGTTTTAAAGCTGCAGGTCTCTCTGGTGTCACTCTTTTCTAAAGTGATTCCTCCCTTATGGGGCCAAATCAGATTATCCACAGTAGTGACAAATTGATTGGAGTGATGCTGAAACAGCATGTACACCACTCTCTGGAGGGACACAGTGGGGAAACATCCCGTCTCATTTGCAGCATTCAATCTCATAGGTGTCACAAGTGTGACACACACAAGGACACACTCGCACACAAACAAGCACACACATCATGCCATAAACACAGATATATACCCAGGCCAAACAGAACTAATTTATCTGTTTCGGTAAGAATGATTTATGTCTTTTAATTTGTTCAGTTTTCTTATAGGAGGGGGTGACCGTATCGTGGATGCATCTTTGGCATGTTGCCAGGCAGCAGAAACACAGAACCACATTCATTCACCATCATCACATCAAACTGCACAGCAGCAGATAATAGTTTCTTAAAGCGTTGATTAACCTCAACGCAGCCCTGTTTTGCCTGTCCAGCAGTATCATCAGCCCATGAGACCCATTTAAATAGATCACAGTGTTTTGACTGCGACCTGTCCCTGACCTTGGAGACTCATTTCTCTGGTCTATCATCTCATTTAGGAAAATTATCATTCTTGTCCTCTTCTGTGCTTTCTTTCACATTCATCTCGTCTACACTGAATGTTTTCATTTCTCAGTACCAATCTTTCATCCATATAGTTGACTAGTTATTTTCAGTTGTCTCTGTATGCCTTACAAATACATCCAACACACCTGTCCCCAGCTGGGATTACTTTGTTAGATCACACTGTAATTGATGGCAGCTGATGTAACCTGAAAGGTAGAACAAAATGACTAAATCTGTTCACTCTAATCAACTCACAGAGCCATTTTACCAAACAGAGCAGGTGCCAGGAGCGCACACAAGCATAGACATATCTCATAAAATGTGAAGTCACATCGGGATTGAGAGTTTAGCTGCAGAAAAAATGGGAAGCATTGAAAATCATGAAAACTATTAATAACACAAGATTAATGTTTTTCATTCACTTGTCAGTGGTAGAGACGAGAAATTGCCTTTTCTCTTTACAGTAGCACACTTTGAAAAATGTCTGTAATACTGATAAGATCTGGAAGCGGTATTAAAGTTAATAGGAATACCTTGTACTTAGTGTATGGTTTCTTTTCATTGTTTGACTAAGGCAGTGTGTTGACCTTGTTCAAACTGTCTCATGCTTGAAGTAAAGGTCATCCAAGGGAAATATTAACCAAACTATTGACTGTCCCTGGTGTGCTTTGTGTCTTCTTATGTTACAATTAGTGTGTTTTGTGGAGATACTTCTTGAAGAAATCACTTAAGGTCAGTCAAGTCCTTAGTTCAACAATCTGTCCAACATTTTTAACAAGCTTTCCTCCTTAAACCACGATTTAGCCAGATCACAATGCTGACTGTTTTACTGCAGATACTGAGGCAGAAAGCAAAATTGCAACTTGTAGATTAAATATTTTGGCAAACAAAAACTACAGTCTGGTTAAATGTGATTGAGGTGTTTATTATCAACCTACTGTATTTGCAATTTAATGCTATTTACCTTAATAGTGAGCATATTCTCATTATGTTAATTGAAAACGTAATCAAGTTGCAATTAGTGTATGTTCCCCTCAAAAACATAATGGATGTCATTTTAATTCATACTCTGTGGGCCATGAATGCAAGTTCAAAATTTCATATTAATCCAGGCAAAAGTTGTGGAAAAAAATCCAAGACTTGGACTGATTGATGCCACCCATAGAGCCAGGCCACTAGCATGACTAAAATGTTGCAATTATTACTGTCAACATAACAAAGATATCAGCCAAGTATTGCACAGACATGTTTATCAGCATAAATAATATGATTCATTTAAGATAACATTGAAGTTTTTGGCTTCAAAGACACAAACTATTGGCACAAGTGCAACAGCCATATCTGAGTCAGTGCCTGCACACTTTATAGCCAGTTATAACAAGTAATCTGTTCTGAATCTCATGGGTTGGTTTTCCTTCGTAACAGATGTTACATAAAACAGAAATGATAATGATGTATGTAAAAATGACATGTAAAACATATACATATATGACTAACTCCATAATTAAACCAAATATTTCTGTTGGGCCTATTCTATTGGCAAGCAATATACACAAGTACAATTTAAATCGGATAAAAATGTAATTGTGAAACTGACTAGAAAATGATTAGTGAATATGCTGTCATATCATTGAAGTACAACACTCAGATTTTGGACATCATGTAAATAACAGATGCTCACCTCCTCCGCATCATGTGTTTCAAGGAGTGCTGCTAAAATAGAAAAATGAAATTACTGGAAGTTCATAAATGCTGCAACACAAAATTAAATCAGAAGCTTTAAGAACAAAATGAACTTATAAAAGAGAAATTAGTGACAAGTTGGACAAGCTGTGACAAGGGAGATTGATGACTGCGATCTTTTACAGCAGGAGAGAACTCTCTGGTGAAAGGATAACAGATGAAAAACCTGTTGTTGATCTCGTCACATTTCCTCTGTTGTGTTATCGCTCTGGAAACCTTCACATCATCTGTCTTCATAGTTTGATTTAGAAATGTGCTACGACTTGTTTCCTTCTCATACTGCAGTGAATTAACTGAAGCATGTGTGTGGTTGTGCTTGGCATTTACTCACAATAATGTGTGAGCAAGTCACATAAGTGCTGTTATGAAAACCTTCTTTCTTGCCTTTTTTTCTCTCTAAATCAATCTTGATTTGTGCTTATCAGTGTAGAGATAATGTGGCATGATGTGACATTGACTTTAGACTTATTTCATAAATTTCTTTTAGTATTCTGTTATTCAAAAACTGGTTTTGGTAGTGGCATTTCTTCGAGTACATGTGTCAGTGTGCCTCTAAACAACAAAGGGAACATGCAAGTCCGTGTTCAAGGTCGAAGCTGTAACGTAATCTATTGTATTGAATTGCAGAACAATAAAGTGTTCCCACCATGCAGGGACATCAGTGTGAAGAAAAAGTTATGATGTGTCTGAGGATGAGCCTGCAGCCTTGACAGAAACTGCGTGAATGACAGTTTCCACCCAATCGTTTCCTGTGTGAAGACACACTCTCTGACATCCCCCGCCTTCTCTTGATCTTATATCTTATTCACATAACACAGAGACCCGTGTAACAGCTTACAAAGAGCTTAACAAAATATACTCACTGATAGAGTTTTTGTGAAGATATGGAGGCAAACTCTCTCATGAATGTGCAATAGCAAGTGATGCTCTCTTGTGGTGCATAGTGCAGAACAACTGGCAGAAAAAGATGATTATCTTATGAATGCTAACTGCGTAGAAACCCATTGATGAAGCTTTTGGATGTCTGTAGACAGTAGATGCAACTGTCTTCCCAAACAGAAGCAAACATGAAAGACTTGAGTCAAATTATGTCCTCATTTACATACATGTATGTTTCCACTTAGAGCAGTGTTTTTAAAATCTAAATCTAAATGGGTGTTAAAGAAGGGACAGAGGGGAAGGGATAAGAGATTGGGTGTGCAATCAGTATTCTCCTTTAGCAATGGTAGAAGACAGGAAAAAAATATCCTACATAAGATAATTTTATGCAGTCCTCACTGATTTTCAGTTTGCCTCCTATGGTTTTAATTTAGACAGCACATGAATGAATGGTATTAAATGCCTTTGCCTTTACTATTTTAAAGTATTTCAGTGCTTCTTCCTGAAATTGTCTAAATGATGTTAGCTTGTTGATCATACTATGGAGGTTGATGTCATCTGGAAGGGGTCTCAAGTTAGAAATATTTGAATACAGTTCTGGATGAGCAAGGTGACCAAGATTACAACCTCCATATGGGTTGGATTACTGGATTACATCATCTGGATGAGTTCTTTAGCTGAAAGCAAACAGAAATTTTAAACTTTTATTCATGTACCATTAAATCTCTTTCCATTTCTACCCTTACAACTGTATCCTGTGTAATGTAACTGGAAACAGTAAGCCCTCCAGCTACTCAGGTGATTGACAGCTGTGGTGATTCCCTGTCTGACACAACTGCACCTGCTCATCTCATGTTCCAAGACAAACACCCATATTACCTTTTCCTCGTGTGTATGTGCAAAGTGTTCCCATCTGCTAAATATGATAAATCAAATGTGGAAAATGTAATGTTATCTATCTCAGAGCATTCATAGAGTCATAGTGACATTTAGGAGGAAAGATGTGGTTATTACATGGACAGAGCAGACAATCTTAATCCCATCTCTGAGAGTCACTGTGACAGAGATCTCATGAATAACTGACATCTGTTCCTCTGATCCTCCCACAGCCTCAGGAAGCCATCACC
Source organism: Helostoma temminkii (assembly GCA_900302695.1). NCBI lineage: Eukaryota > Metazoa > Chordata > Actinopteri > Anabantiformes > Helostomatidae > Helostoma > Helostoma temminkii. The sequence goes on along the minus strand of OMLM01014306.1, from coordinate 93,768 downwards.
AGTCAGAGAGGCTGGGAATAAGGAAAGAGACTGATTTGCATAGCTGCTGCTTGAATGACTTGTCCTACAGATGAGTGTAATTATACTGAATCATCCCATAAAGCTGCATTGTGTGCACTGGGTTTAAAGCTTTTGTAGGTAATCACCAGAGAGAGTGAACCACAAAGTTATTGACAAGTTAATTTAAGTCAAGGGAGAGCTGGAAGACACATGATACCTGTCTGCATTTATTGATTCCGTTAGTCATCTGAATCTCCATTTGAGGGATTTCCTCTATCGAAGCAGAGCACCCTCTCAGCTAAAGGACAAGTCTGTGTATAGACTTCTTGCTCTAGTTTTTCTTATCGTATTAAAATCCCGTGATTGCAATGCACAAATGTATTTATCTCAATTGTGAGTATGATCTGTGTTACCAAAAAGTAAGAGTTGAAACAGGCTGCATATGCTTAATTTTACTTCTGCTCCTCTCGTATCCACAGTAATTCAGATGTGGCAACTAGCAAACAGCAAGCATAAATCCAAGTGATGGTCTCGATCTATGTGATCGTGAGGCTGTCTTTTTTCTCCTGGAGGAGGAAGAATGTTGAGTGGCACCATCTGGCTGTTCAACAAGGCCACTCTAACGCTGGCAAGCTCAGAAGGGTATAAGCTTTTACTCCAATCCATACAAGGACTAGGTAGCTGTGTGAGTGTGCTTTTTGTGCATTTGAGTGATAAGCTATGAGTCATTCTGTGTGAACCAAGGCACTGCAGAAGCCGGTGGGACATAGGCACCATGGCCTTAGTAACTTTTGGAGTTTATTTAGAATGTGTGTTTATTTTTTGTTGTTGTTTTTTTTTTAAAATAGTTCTTTAAACGAATCAAATAATACCTACCATTTAACATGCAGTATTGATTATGAATAGCATCATAACAAAACAGCGGAACATGGTCGACACAATTAACACTCAGTACACTGGCATGTGCAACCTCAGTGGCTGCGGTTTTGTGAACTTGTGCAAGGACACTTTAACATATGGCAGTAGTCAGGTCACAAACCACTGACTCTTGGGTCAAGGGGTGATCACACTACAAATTGCTCTATTGCCTTCCCAGCATGCATGGCTACCTAAAAATAAAGAGAGAGAATCAGAAATCTATATTGTATTTGGATTATGAAAAAGGATCACACTAAAAGTGCTGAACATGCCACCGAAGCTTCTGCCTGTATCTCTGCCTTGGCCTGAGCATCATTCTCCAACTATCGCTAAAATTAGTCCACCCTAGTGGTGTACTGCCCCTTTTCTCCTTGCGATTCACAATACTAAGTCCAAGCGATACTGTTAAGTGAGTGCCCCCAGGATCTTACAAAGCCTTATCAAGCAAATAACTATTCTATGTTAAAAACCAAAAAGATCCAGAGGACTGGGTCTTCGAACAAGATCAATGACAGTGGATTAAAGCTGACAACTGGCTGACATCAAACAAATGGGAAAACAGGATCAGAGGAAGTATAGTATAAGCATAAACATATATTTCATATCCTGGGTTGTTCTGACTTGGTACACCCCCAAATGTTGTGTTCAGTGGGTGAGGTTATGCAAATTACCTGCAACCCGGTGCCCATCTGCAATTGGTGCTCACACTCCAGGACAGCCCTCCATGCTCTGCCTGTCACCTTAACACCTGACCTCCTGTGGACACACTATTGGAACGTTGTATTGGCGCTACCACCAACCAGGACAGCAGCCGAGTTGATACACCGCTTCAAAAGGGAAACAGCTTCAGCCTCCTGCATTGATGTTATTTGGGGCAGTCTGCCTTGCTACATGGTTGTGCCTGCTCTTTGGTAATGGTACACTTTTCTTATGGCCACATGTGGAAGTAATGGTCTTTTACATTTGTTATTACATGATCTGCTATTTGCATGTGGAAATTAGTTGTCTCTATTCCATGTGTGTACCATGTGAGTTAGCCGTTTATTAGCTTTTCCCATTACCGTTTGATAATCTTGTCCTCACAAAGTACTCAGGCCCTAGCCTAGCCTGATTTAGCCTTTTGGACACTGGTTCTTCCGTTTTTTTATGTATCCTTCTTTATGAGTCGAAGTTCTACCTTTTGTGAGCATTTTTGTTAAGCTCTTGTTGGATGTTTATTTCATGCCACGGTGCAGTTTTGTTTTATTTTGGTTTGTTTGATTTGCAGATTATATCCTATTACTGTTCATTGTTTAACAATAAATTAGCATTAGCAAACATAATGTGCCATTGAAAGACAGTTACTAATAATATCCCTCTGTAGATTTATTTAAATATTCCTTTAAAAAACAGCTGTTTATAGCTACAATAGTGACAATATTATGTCTACACTGTGTTTCTGAACAGAATTTGGGAGTTTTGACTGGTAGTGTATAAGATACTGCTGCCAGACTAAAAATGCGCAGTACATCAGTAATGTATTATAGATGTTTGTTTTTAAGGCACATTCCCTTCCCCCCTACACAACATGCATGTTGGCACAGTAGAGCCCAGTAATCACAGAACAGGAGTCTTAACACTCATCACTAAGGCTTTTTATTCTGCTCTACTCCACAGATATAGAACAATATAAGTTGACAAACCCACACAGATGCAAATTAGATACATGCTAGCATTCACACACACACACACACACACACACACACACACACACACACACACACACACTTGAACAGCCATTAAGTCAACATCTGTGATCACAGAGCACCAGACTGTAATTAATATGTCCCATCCACCTTCCTGCTGCCGATGAGGGTTCAGGGTTAAGATAATACTCCGAGTTTATGTTTTATTATTTGTTGACTGTTATTAATTTTTTGCAGGCATTCATTATCCCCATAGGATTGTTGAATTATAATCATCCAATCAAAATTGCATTTTTGCAATAGTGCAACACTTATCACATTACCATTAGTCTCTCCTACTTTGTGTATGTTCAGTGCTATTTAGGCGTGTTTATTCAAACATACAGATGATTGTAGTCATAGTAAATATAAATCTCCATATTGTGACATAACATTTTCTGATGACAGTATTGATGGTTTATGCTAGTATAGCCATTTTCCTTCTGCATTTCATTGTTTATTTCATACAAGCAAGCTGTATAATGGAAGTAAATGATTGGTGAATTGGAACAATGTTGCACTAAAATGGTGAAACACTCACGCAACATCTAGCTTCAGTTAATTTATTTGCAGGTGCAAAAGAAGCAGAATGATTACAGTTCACAAAAAGGCACAGCCCTTACATTCATTCATGGAATATGATGAAATCCAAAGACATGACAGGATAGTTTTGAAGACAGAGAATGTCTAACCATCATTTTCTGACAAAAGGACACAGAAGACTGTTGCAACCATGATTACAAAGTGGCCAATCAGGCCTGTCAGAGGCTCCACTGGTATGACCTCATTGTTTTCAGCTGCAGTTTGAGAGAAAATGACTGCAGAATATCAAACACTTCAACACACCTGCCTGGTTGATTACTCTGATTTAGCATCTATGGTGTGTTTATTGGTAGGATCAGTTACAAAAAGACAACAAATAGTGAGCTGTAGAGGTTGCTGTTCACCGTTCTGTTTAACAGAGAGGATTTCTTTGAACAAAATGGTAGTATGTTTGCACTGTATGAGCAACCTGCAGATTTCATGATCATGATCACAGTCTGTGAAGTCACTTTTGTCTACGTGTGCAAATCTGAGGGCCAGGCTCTTGAAGTCCTATCTCAGCTTGAACGCCCTCAACCCCAACAAAACCCCTGCACCTGTTATTACACAGCTCATACACATACAGTTTAATAGATCCTTTTGCGCAGAGTGCCACTCTTGAATTCATCTGAATAAAGAAACTATTACTATGTTCATTGTAGTTTATTTACTTTTAATAAAAAAATCTTGTCTTGAATTTAAAAAAAAAATGTAATATTTTTCTTAAACTCTAGTCTTACTAAAACTCCAACTCTTTCCTGTAACTTCTTCCTATTCCAGAACTGCACATTGTAGCTGTCCTCGAATCTCTGTTTCACCTTTAGCCTCTCTTTGAGTCCAAATCAGGTTTAAATGTGGTAGTAAATGTGCTAACTAGCAAACTCATTTGCAACTCATTTGCCAGTAATGTTTTGAAAATGATGTATATCTAACAGGCATGTTATACATCATGTGAAACATCACAGGCTGACATCACACTGCTAATAACGGGGTATGGGTACTTGTTTAAAAGTTGTTTAAGCCACCTTCTCACAAATACAACAGGGTTTCTCTTACAAGGGCTATTGCTTCCATTTAAGTGGAAACAACTCAAAAAGGCTGGAAAACCACTGCCATAATCCACAATTATATCCTGTGTCAGAAAGTGATGAAAGAACTTAAGTGTGACTCAGAGCTTAATAACAGCTTCTCTCTGGGTATAACTGCTAAAAGCGTCATCTTTGCTGTGCAGTGTGCTGATGTCCACTGAGCACCCTCAGGGGATGACAGCCTGCTGACACCCATGTCCTAATTGCAAGTCACAAAACCCCTCTCCACAAAACAGAGAGATGTCATGTGTTGGCATCATGACTTGGTATCAATCTACTGAATGTCACCAGCTTGTATTTCAGATTTGTGACGCTGTGGTATGTTGGCATCAGACTCAGTGTCACTGATAGGCTCACTTCAGCTGTGGCAAAGTGTTGTGGTTCTGCCCTGCTACTTCCTCTTTCTTTATTGCACAGGTCAGCAATACACCAATGAATCAGTGCATTTAAAAGCAGCTGAGAGAGAAGGTGCAAGGCTGTAGATGACACTCCATTTTCACGCTAACAAGTTGTACTTGCCAACAGCTGCAGGTTAGCAGGGGTTGGCAATATACAATTATTATTATTTCTGTTCACAAACTTACTTTATGTCATGCTGACAGTGCAACAGAACCTCTTTGGTTGGCCAGATTGTTCAGACATGATGGGACTCATATACCATTCAGTACTACAAAACATTCTGCAGTAACAGACTGTGCCTTAACAAACTGACATTATGTTAAGAACTGTTTAAAAACTTCACAGACTTTCTCCTTTTGCTTTCTGATGTCTGCCCTGGTGTCTGCGACAGCAAATGATGAATAGATATTTTCTACTGGCAGCCACAGAAGGAACAGTTGAGGAATTTACTTATTTATTTCCTTGCCAAGGGCTACGTAGATGAGGTTACTACAACTTTTTAAAACTTTTTGTAGCTGTTTTTGATTAAATATAGGGCTCTCTGTAACAACCAAATTAACCCCAGAAAGTGTCTATCCATTATGAATACCGTAGCTCATAAAATCAAACTTCTTCAGATCTCTAAACTAGTCAGATAAAAAGATGACATTTCACAAACTGTCACTCAAAGTATGTGGGTTCCTTCTCCCTCAAACCTGTGTGTTGTCCTGTCTTCTACCCTCCACTTCCTGCCTAATGTAGACAGCACATAAAATTACACTCTGCTTCTGTCAGGATGAAATGACCTTGACTGCACCTAGCAGTCATTGGTCAGTCCTGCTGTAGATGTTGAGCCTTTATCCCAGAAGGCGTTTAGCTGCAGCTCTTAAGTCACACTGCACATGGTGCAGTGCATGCATATTAAAAATAAGAACTGGTCATTACTGTGTTGAGCAAAGTCATAAATAGTTTACTGTACATACTACGTACATTAGGTTTCAGTTTCTTTACCAATCAGGTTGAGTATTGATAAATAATTTCAGCACAAAGTAGATGTTTTCATGTAGGGACCTTTTCCAGTTCAATACCTTCTACAGTTTTAAAATCAATACAACATCATAATGAGCTTCTACACACTATGACTTTCTATTTCATGTGATTCTTTTACAATACGGATCACTAATTTCCATCACCAAGACTATGTTTTTGGTTGTTTTTATTCAAGCAACAAAGAGGGAAAAATTGTGACTGTACTTTTTAAATAGATAATATTTTAAACTCAGTATAAGTTGTATGTATAACAATTGTACTACACAGGCTTAATAAATAAATGTACATATATGTACACTTACAAAAAAATTATTTTTCTGATTTATTGAATGGGTGACTTATAATGCACTTTAAGAAATAACACCTAATGTATCATGTTACTATAAAGTAAGTGTTTAATTGTGTTATTTGTGTATTTAAGGTCAATTCTATAAGTAAAGTGCTCTGTGAAATAGCTCAGTTTTAAACTAGGAGCAACTGTATGAGTCACTGTATCGTCTACATTCAAATGGATCTGGAAAGTCAGTCCTGGACTTAAATTCATGACCAAAACAAAAGTGCATGTGGATGTGTTAGATGTGTAAATAAGCAACTGTCTGCTGATAATATGTCAATGATATATTTACAGCTTATTTCCAAACAAAAATGTTGTTTACTTGATCTTCAATCATTTGTTGATACCATAAAACATAGTAATCAATTCCCACTTCAAAGCCACAATCTAAAAAGCAGCAATAATATAATTTCACCATCTCTTTTATGCCCTCTCACCACAGGCCACAGTGGCATGGGATTGTCAGAAAGCCAGAAAATGTTTCTTAAGTCCTCTCGGAGGTCACAGACTTTTGATGCCTTTTATGTGTGAGCAGCACAGGGATTACATAACCCCACTGCCTTACATGAACCAAAATTTATTTGCATTTTTTTGAGGGTATATTCAACAATAAGGTAAGGTATGGGATTTGTTTGGATAACATGTTTTTACTATTATTATTATTCATTTTGTTAATGGAAGGCAGGTTGCCTCTGAAAGACTTACTTGCTTAGTCACAAATCATAGTAGATGAAAGTCTAATTACAGAATAGCCAGTTGTACTTTTCTGTTATGGTAGCTGCTACATGATGAAACAGATGAGTGGTGCTGTGAAAAGGCAGTTATTTAAAGGCATCTCTAACCATAGGGCATTGTGGTAAGAAGCAGTACTGTTGAATCACAGTGAATCACAGTGAAGGTTTGAGCAACAAAACTGAAGTCTTTCCAATCACACAAACATGGCTGAGCCTTTCTTTGAATTCAGCTGTGAGTCATGTTGAGAGAATTCCTCATCTAAACAGTGGGCTAACATACTAGACTGCGTAAGTGAGTGTGTGCGAGTGTGCACACGCATGTGTTTATTTCCTTGCTTTGACAAATTGTGTTACTATTCTGGTGAGGACATTTTGGTCTTGTGAGGAGATTTTACCTGGTCCTCATAAGTTCAAAGAGCGTTTAAGGGGTTACGACTTAGAGTTAGGATAAAGGTTAAGGTTAGTTGTGATGGTTGGGGTTAGGGGCTAGTGTGTGTGTGTCTTTATTCCCTTGTGTGAACACCTTTTAGTCAAATACTAATCTTGCAGGGACAGTTTGATCGTGTGATGACATTTTTGTTTTGTGTGTGTGTGTGTGTGTGTGTGTGTGTGTGTGTGTGTGTGTGTGTGTGTTTTCTGTACAGTCGCTCCGGTGTCATTGAGAAGCTGGAGGCCTTGGAGCTGGAGCATCCAGAGAAAATGGAGGT
>OMLM01014306.1:42819-86233 GCA_900302695.1 Helostoma temminkii | reverse complement strand
TTGTGTGTGTGTGTGTGTGTGTGTGTGTGTGTGTGTGTGTGTGTGTGCGTGTGTGTGTGTATTTGTACATATGTGGGAGTAATCAGTGTGCTTTTCATTTTATTGGATGGAAAAGGTGAAACATACAACCAACAACCTACAGACACCAACCACATGAGCATTTACCAGTCAGAGTAGAATCTACAAAGATGACCTGCTGCTATATCTTCTCTTTCCTCATGAGTTATTATTGAGTCCAACTGCAGTTTACCATTTTCTCTGCTGTCCATATTCTCTGCGACTGTGATGTAAGCCCAGGACTTGTAGACTGTACTAATTCTACAGTCACTACAGTCACAACTAAATTTAAAGTGGCACAAACTTTACAGAGCCAGTTCACTGACTTTGTGACTCTACTTTTGTAACAGTTACACTGTTGTCTCTTACAAAAAAGTAATACCCTTAAAGTTTATTTTATTAGGTATACGTCAGGTATACTTTAAGTATAGTAAGTATACTTATGTACTTATATATACTAGTTGCTAGTATACTATTTCATTGCTAGGACTAAATTGGCCCACGTTTTAGTTTACCTCTGATAAGTAAATAAAAAGTATACTGAAAGTATACTTGCTCATTTTTAGTTAAAAAAAAGTATACTAATAGTATACTACTTACTTAAACTATTGATTGAAAGTTTGTCAAAATAGTGAATTAAATGTCCATCAAAACATCCAGACCCCAAGGTAACATCTTCATATTTCTTGTTTGTCTAACATGAGTCCAAACGTTTACTACAGTATGACATGCCAAAGAAAAGCAGAATATTTCCTCATTTGATGAATCTTGGGCAAATAATTAAAAATGAATTACTGAAAGTTAATGCATCGTACTGCAGACACGTACAATTTACAGTAAATAAAAAAGGAAGGTACCGACAGAACTACAGCACTGAATAGCCATTAAACAGATTCAGTCAAGTTTATATTAGAGCCATATCTATAATATAAATGTTAGCAAACATTAGCCACAATAAGCAACTGTGTTTTATTGCTTGTGAATTTCAAATTTAATTTATGAGGAACATTGTATTATTTACTCTTCCAAGGGTGGCAAAGTATTGTACTGTCAGACATGGTCCTGTACCAATAAAATAAAACAGTTATTTAATGCTGACAACTAGATCTGTATAAATAGTGTTTTTTTTTTTTTGGGTCAAAGGTCTATTTACAAATGTGTCATACTTTAATTTTACACTGAGGATCGTCAAGATATTCTGCACTGTAATTAATATACGTATGGCACTGCAGCCTCTGTGTTATGTGAGACTAAGCTCAGCAGAGATAACATTTGGCAACAGGTCTCTTTTTGCAGCCTGTTTGTCCTTCCAAGAGAGATTAGGTAGGGACTAGGTTGTGCAAATGTGGTTTAGAAAAAAAAGGGATGGATAGAGAGATAGAGACACAGTGTAGATCATGATGTGATTTAACCTGGTCCATACTTCCCAGTCTTGAGTGCACTATGAATCACCCCTCAACATCCCACCCTAATGAAGCACATACAGGATGCACAGCCTACATCGTTGTATTTATAGAGCTAATCAACTAATCCATAGTTCTCTCAGCTGGGTGAACTTGCAGCTGAGTGTTGTTTAGCAGAGTAAACACTGCTTTTTGTCTACTGTTTGTTTACTTGTTTTACGTTTTAGTTTTTCTACTGTTTTTAATTTAGTTTTACCACAAAAACTCTATATGCAGAACCGTGCTCACTGTAAAGGAATGAGACACTTTGGTGTTATTCACAGGGCTGTCAATTGACTGCTTTCTAGGAAGTACTTGTTTTATATTTTAACTTAACCTAACCCTGATTTTTTGTGCCTACTCCCCTAGTTTCCACCCTGTAACCAACTGTTTTGATTAGGTGTTCAATGGGCAGCCACCATCATCCCCATGGCATCAATAAGCGATGCAATTAGTAACTTAACGCCAAATGAGATAGGACACAGAGTTCTGAAATATGGAGGCAGTTAGGAGGATTGAGAGGACACATCTAAGGTTCTGGCACCTTATTAGGATACCTCCTGGGCGGCTTTTATTAGATGTCTTACAGGCACGCTGGTGGGGAACCGACAGGAGATTATACATTGATCAGCTACAACATTAAATTCACCTGGTGGTTTTAATATTCATGGTCAACAGGTATCAGAACACTCTGTATTGCAGCTTGCTGTAAACAGGGCTTCATAGCTGCAAACAAGTCAGAGATCCACTGTTGACTCCTGTCAACTAACATTAAAACTAACTAACTAATGTTAATGCTTGGTCAGTGTATATTTCATCTGGCCTGGAAATGAAAATGGCACATGGATTGTGGTCATTTTGTGTGTTTTAATTAGGCTCTATGACCTTTAAACTACATAGGCTACTAAGTCCCTTCTGGGCACAGTCGGATGGGGCCAAGCCCAGTGTGTCATCCTAACGTGACAGTTGTGGACAACGAACTGACGACCAGGTTGGAGTAAACAGAAAACACTGAACAGTTTTCACGCGTATCAATACATAATTCAGTTCACCACAAGCCACCACATTAAAACAGATAGATTGATTTACGCATTTCTTCACATTACTGTATTTAGGTGATGCTGGAGTCTTAATTCTGCCTTTAATAATGCAGACAGACCAACACTGTGGCACTGCAGCTGTCACTTTCTCTTCCTTTCCCACGCACAAAGTAACTTAATTTAACCCTAAACACACCCACCCACTCTCGCTCATACACAATCTCACCACCCTTCTCGTTCTTCCTCTCTCTCTCTCCATTTCTCTATTTCTATCGGTCTCGACTATCATTGCCGTGCCCTGCTCAGTGCCGGGCTGAAGCTGCAGGAGCGCTAGTTCAGGATCACAGGATCTCTGGAGCGGCGGAGACTCCAACTGCAGCAGACCCGCGTACAGCCTTTTCCATTTAGCCCGCATGGAGATACCACTAACCCCGACAAAATGCACCTCTAAAGGCTTCAGCACGCCGTCTTTTGTCTAGCCTGAGGGGGGAAAGTCAGCAACATTACTTTCCTTGCCGGGCGTCAAAGGATTTTCCTCCTCTTCTTTCTCGGCCAGCCTGCCTCTCTGTTTTTCTCAGACCTCTCGCAGCCCGCTGCTCGTTTTTTCTTTCTTTTTTTTTTACTTTACTTTTTTTCCTTGGAAGAAAAAACGCTGGTGTTTCCTCTAGTCTCCCTGCTCTTCCAGCACCCATGAATTCTGATAAAAATGTGTACCTCGGCAGGGACAAAGGCATCATGCGGAAGAGAGCCTTGCTCCTTAGGAAAGGTTGCAGCTTCGAGATTACCAGGTAGGTCCCGTTTTTGTGAGATGGGAGCCAGTGTCGTTATGTCTGGGACAAGAAGGGCGACCAAAATGGCTACAGTAGATTATGCCACAGGAACTACACTTTTCTGACTAGATGTGACACTTTGCATGAAGTCAAACATTGAGTTTTTTATTGGCGTGTTTAACCTTGTGGTTATAGCGAGGATCTGCTGTGTGTGCGCGCATAGATCAGGAGCAGGGGGGATGCCCGAAATGATACTGCGTCCATGAGTGTGGTCACACAACCGTGTCTGATTCCCATCCCTGTGGTTAAAATTACAATCTGATGCCTTTTGTTCATTTTATCTTAACTCCGTGCGTTTATATCTGCCACCGGACTGTGTAGGGATGCGTTACGCACGGACACACTTCGTCTGCACCTGACTCTGCAATGTTGACAGAGCTTCTTAGTGATAAGACTGTGAAACGTCATTTTATTGTCAAAATCAGGTGTTGATTGGGTACTCCAGCAACCACAGTGTCCCAGTGCTGTCCAATCCTGCGCCGTAGATTGATGAAAATATGCAGGTTTTTAATTCAATCTAAATAAGGACAGGAGGTGATCAGAAGGATTGAATCACCACCACTGAGCCACAGCTGGATACCTGTGAGTTCAGACACATGCTGAGGCAACAGAGCTGTGAAGTCTGGGGTCCTGGTAGATAGACCACATCATATGCAGCTGACATTACTTCTCTGCATGCTACATCCTCCTGGTGGTTTCTGAAATATGTGGGCACCTCTAACAGGATGACACCAGACTGTGTGGATGTCCTAACCTGCTTTTCTCTGCCTGCAATCAGTTCTCAGTCAGAATTTAGTTTACCATGGTTTGGTCTAGTAAATATATTGTGTTATAGTGTCAACAATATTAAATGGTGTTTTCAATAATTGTAGATTTCCTTTTTTTATTCGGGGCGCCACCTAACAATGTTTTTCAACAGGCCTTTCTTGATACATCTGTACGTTAGTTCCTCAATGTTTTAAATGATCAAGCGCACATAAGTAGTAGAACAATAAAACAAACAAATGTTCTGTTTTCTACAAAAAAAATGACTTAATTAAATAATCAGTGTTGTAACTGACTTCTATTTGCAGATTTAGTTTCCTTATCTTGTGTCTGCAGATTTCTGGTCATAAAACCCCTACTGGGCCTTCCTCCACTGTAATTTCCTGCTATTTCAGCCAATCTGCCGAGGTGTGCATAAGTGCAAATTTACTCATGAGCTTCGCATCATTGCTCTTATGGCTGATAACTTTGTCCCATGTGATGGTGAGACTGTGTGTTGGTGATTTCTCCATCCAGATTGCCAGGTTTCTCTTGCTAAATAGGGGCATGTACTGTAGTCAGGGTGCACAGTGCATGTGGGGGTGAGGTTTGGCCAGTTTTGTGCCAAGCACTTAATTTCAAATTACACTTACCTACTAATTAACTTGATTTATTTTCTGTTGTGAAAGAGCTTGTTCCCTTTCTGTTTGCTGTGGGTCCGGAGTCACATTGTGAGACTTCCTGGCCGACTGTCTCTCAGACACTAGCAATTCAACAGACAATCAATCAGAACCTGAAGTGCTTCTGCATGGGGAAATAGATTCTCCAATATACTGAAGCAATATAAAAAGACTCTCAAGTAAAGGACTGTCGCTTAGGAGTCTGTGTATAAGTCACTGTGCTACTGAGATGCATAGCCATACAAACCGGACGCATTTTGGGCAGCTTCATAAGGAAACATATACACACAGACTGGGTTTGTCTAGATGTTGAGCTTTCTTTTTTCTTTTAGGCTCTTTTAGGCAGACACAGTCCCTGTGTGAGCCACATCTATATAAAATGCCAAAAATTAGTTAAATGTACTAGTCACAGTTCTTAAAAGAACAAAGTGACGTCATGAATGTGTTTTTTCCAATCACCAATCAAAATCCAAAAGACACAGTTTACCATTACATAAAGAGCAAAGAAATAAATTACAGTTTTTTATATGAAAGTAATGATTGAGATTAATCATTATCAGAACAGTTAACTAAATTTCATCTCTAGAACTCTGAAAAAACTTAATAGAAGATAGTTTAAAAAGGTTCCAGTGTGTAAATCTGTCATGATTTGTGCTAATCTCCAGGAGTTAATCTGCTTCAAGATAAGCAGATCACATCACATTATTATTTATAATTATGCATTGGACACCGTATCATCGTGACTAAGCTTTATCTAACAAAGTCAGCAGACTATCAGTTGGCAGATATTCTCACTGACAGCAGGTAGCTGCAGAGTTGCAGATGAAAGCAGAAAAGTTGAGCTGTCCAGTGTAACCAGTACTTTGGTGATTTTCTTCTACTTGTATCACGCGGTTGGTAGTTGCATGTTGTATGTAAACAGTGCTACATCAGAGTATTATTTTAGGCCTACCTTATCATGGCAGTGTGTAAAAAAACAGCACACAACTACAGAGAAGTTCTTTCCCCTTCAGGTATCACTCATGCCTAAGGAAGTGTTCAGAATGCCCTCCAGAATCTATTTTCTATTATTTTCCATAACACGGGTCATGTCTCTGTGTCAAGTTCCTCCATTCACTAAACTCTTGGCTGTGCCTCAAAGCACTTCCAGTCAAACCTGGTTAATTGTGTGTGCGAGATTAGGCTACATGGTGACACTTGAAGAAGCTCAGAAAGCACAGGCTCAGTTCTGACCATGGCAGGATAAACTTAACTTTAAGAAACTGTGCCAGACACAGAGGGAAATCAGACATTGCTTTTAGGCAGTACTACTGTACGAACCAGCAACAACACAAACACCGACTGCCAGAGATGTTTTCCAACGAAGCTATTATCACAATTCAAAAAAAAAGTCAGCATCAAGCTTTCTATGAATCTAACAGCAACATCAGCAGATTCTGATGCGGTGGAAAATAACCTCACTGCTCGGAGTCTTTCAGACTCTCTCGCCAATCCATAACAGAACATTTGTAGTTCATTTAAGGAAAGGCATGCGCTGGCAAGGAGAGGTTTGAGTGTGTTTCTGGCTCATCAGACTCAAACAGGACCATGTGTGATTACTGCATGTTAGCATGGTCTGTGTTGTAACACAAAACAAAAGAAATATTAAGATATGGAGCCTGTTTACAACACAGGGAGGAAGATTAGGTGTGACTGCCTCGGTTAGTTGGCTTTGAAATGTGTGCTGCTCATTAATCAATCCACACTCTTTGCCAGCTTTGTGCAGGCCCTTCTTGAGTTTAACACCTATGCATGCCTCTGCTAAACAGAAAGCTTCTCATGAAGCAGTGATAACTTCAACCTGCAACTGCAGCCACTTTAACAGAATAAAAATAGCCCCTTGGCAGACTGCAGACTTTAAAACTCTGACAGACTCTTTTACGCCCTCAACCCCTCATTCTTGGTTCTCCCTTATTCTCTCACTTTTGAGGTTATATGAGTGCATTGACTTTGAAATATTATCAGTGTCATCACTAACCTCTCCCACTTCAAAAACTGCAAAGTTTGGTGACCGCAGTTGCCAGGGTTATGCTGCAGCTTGCTGCTAGTCAGACTGACAGAAGAGTGGATCTAGACCTAGCACAATTCTATGCTTATGTGCTTTGTAAATAAACACGTAATAATAGAAGTTTGGACAATATATGTGCTTAAAAAAAAAAAAGAAAAAAAAAAGGAAATATGTATTAGGGTTTGTCCTCTTGTGGTTTCCTGGCAAAGCTTTTACAGTAGGCTTCAAAGCTCTATGTAAATGAAGAACATATGTTTTAAACGTCAGACATGTTTCCTATGTTATTAGATCTAGGAATGCACTAGCAGATTGTACAGTACACGGACACGACCGTACTGACAGCATAAAAGTCATTGTGATAAGTTGCTAGGGTCTCCCTCCGTGTCACAGTCTGTCATAAAGCACCCAGCAGGGAGCTGATCTGATGAACAAACTGACACTTTTGCTTACTTAAGGCATATGTCTGCTTGCATACTGTAAACATTATTTAGCTATCACACGCATTATGTGCAGATCTTACACAGCTTTGTAGTTTTTCATGTTTAAAAGAATAAGGCTGCAACAATTAATCAGTTAATAATTGCCAGGATTATTTTCATTTCCATTTTTCGTTAGGGTTATAAAATGTCAGCAAATACTCCATATTTGTTATTATTGAATCCAAGACAAATGCACAATATGGACAGAAGTAACTGTCAAAAGGATATAATTCTACTATATGTTTATCATTGAGGTCATACTGGGTGAGTGAGTCTTACTGGACTGCTTTATATTAAGATGTGGTTCTACTGTTTTTGCCTCCATATTTACATCAATGAGTCCAAAACATTAGAGACACCTTTTAATATAACATAGTCCAGTTCAATATTAATACAATGCACTCCAGTATGGGTAGACATACAGTGGATTATCACCTGTCTGACATTTTCAAGTTAAACACTGAGAAAGTATAACCTTGTTACAGTAAAATTCATGGCAGAGCTGATGTGTTGGATTACATTAGGTTGTACAGGTGTACCTAATAAAGTGGCCAGTGAGTGTATACTTTAAAATAATGGAGCTGATGGAGTTTATAACTATGAAGGTGGTCCCCCTTTTGCAACTGTAATGTTTTTTTTTCTTAGAAGGATTTTCACAAGAGTTTGGAGTGTTTCTGTGGGAATTTGTGCCCGTTCATTCTGTAGAAAATTTATGAGGCCAGGTACTGATGACGGATGAGGAGGCCTGGCTCGCAATCTCCGTTCCAGTTCATCCCAAAGGTGCTTGATGGGGTTGAGGTCAGGGCGTTGTGTGGTTTAGTCAAGTTCTTCCACACTTAACTCATCAAATCGCTTTATAGTCTTAGCTTTGTGCACTGGAGCACAGTCATGTTGGAACAGAAAAGGGCGTTTCCCATACTGTCGCCACAAACTGGAAGCATAGTATTGTCCAAAATGCTTTTGTGTGCTGAAGCATTAAGTTTGCCCTTCACTGCAGATAAGGAGTGTAGCCCAAACCCTGAAAAATCCATAAATATATTCTAATCACCATAAGAGCCAACAAATATTGACATTGCAAAAGTCTGAACCAAATTTTTTGTTGTTGTTTTGGCCTGAAAACCACCTACAGTAAATTACTCCCCTGATTTAACATTGCACTTCTGTAATATTGTTGGAATCACAATGCACAGTTAAAAAAAGACTAATGCAATAGAACTAGTGATGTTGTGTTTTTCTTATTTCACACGTGCCAGACTTGGCAACTTAAGCACAGTTCGGTCATAGTTTCAGGTGCAATTTGCTAGTAGCATCTAAAGTGACATTACCTGAGGCAACTATAGACCTCAGACAAGAGCCACAGGGGACCATTTTTTATGCATGTGGCTCTGTTAGACCCATAAGCTGCAGGGTAAGTAGTTTGATCCCTGGTCTTGGATATATACAGTATTTAGATTCAATAGCACTCCCTAAGAGCTAAAATTGGTATTTTTATTGAAAATGATAATTGTCAGAAACATTAGCATATTAATCAGTTAATCAACCGATATTTTAGCACTGCAAAGATGTTCTTACCAGAAGTTATGAAATCAGGTGTGTTGGTGTAATATTATATCACATGTTTGATTTCCATAGGAGGTTGAAGCTGGGAAATTGAAATAGTCTGCACAGGGCTGGTTCTGCTCTGCTCAGCCGTACAGTCAGTCCCTCAGTGAGGTCTGATAAACACCGGACTGTAATCACTCCCATATGTGGCTGCATAGCTCAGCACAACCCATTGCAGTTCAGCCATGCGCACAACACAGTGCAGCAGGCTCATTTAGACAAAAAATAGACTCAAATGTCTAGAAGACAAAAAATACAAACAACATTTGCTTGATTATAGCCCTATGTAAACTTTTACTCTTTGAGTGAAACATCTGCTTCCATTTAGGGTTTTAAGACACATACCTACACATTAAAATGCACAGGGCACTTCTCCGGGAAAGCTTGGAGGGTAGACAAGCATTTCCCATTATAGTTGACTGGAATAAACCCAGTGTAGTGTAATTAAAGCACGGTAGTGGTTAAGATGTGGCCAACTTAAGCACTGCCACAACCACATACATACAAGAGTAATATTCTGGGTATTGTTTTCTTTTTTCTTAAAGTTATATAAACTTCCTTTTTTACCATGTTCATGGTCAAGGATGACGCAAAGTGAAAGTGACTGTTACTTGAAGTGCTAGAGAACAGAGCAGATCAAGAGCATAAGCATAGTCTGTGCTTTACACCAGCCCACTGTCCCCACCATAACCCTAAAAGAGCGATCGAAAATACATAAGAGGAAATTGACCCTGTGAAGGGTTACTGTTGTACATTTTTACCCTGTGGTTTTAAGGGAGGCCAGCCAAAAGCTCTTTTTGGTTAAAGAATGAGCAACAGAAGCAAATTGTGAATGAAAAAGGGCAGAAGTGTAGTTTGCAAGTACTTGTAGAAACATCTAAGAAGGGTTTATTTTCAGCAGAAGTTGTAAAGATGTGAAAGAAGTGTGGATTTTCTACTGAAGGGAGTTTTCCCAACTGTTAGCTTAGTTCACACTATTCTCAAGGCATCCACTGTTTTTTTTAGTATAACCTATATCTCACAAACACACATAGTTTATTAAGTATTTCACATGCAGAAGAAGAGACAGGTGCATACTCAATCAAACACAGCAGACAGGCTTAACTTAACTACCTACTGGACTTTGTTTGTCCCATAGCACTGTGAAGTCTTTAATGGCACGTTCTGGCAAATCAGTGAGCTGAAGTCGATATGCTTTTTGGGTGGAACACACTTTGTGGCACAGTGTCAGAACAAGGTTAGATGAATATCACTATGTAGCATCTTTAAATCAAGAAATGAGTGTACAGTCTGACACTGGCTCTGTGAGGCTTTATTTAGACATAGTGGTGCGTTGCTTCTAAACACTAATGTCAGCTTGCTAATATGCTGATGTTTAGATAAGATGTTCACCATGTGATTGTGATTTGTTTTAATTAATTGGAACAATTTGATGGCAATCCATCAAACTGTTGCTGAGACATTTCCCTCAAAACCACAAATGTCAACATCACAGTGACACTAGAGGAAAGGTCGAGAGATCAAGAGCAGTACTGCTCTTAATATGGTAAAAAAAAATCCAAATCATATTTTATCATGTATCATCATGCCAGGAAATGCTCCCCACAGCATAATATATTATTATGATTATCATTGTTGTTATTATTATTATTATTACACACATAATTTACATTATTAATAGATATGTAAAATTATAAAAATTAACTTAATGAATATATCGACTTCTCTCATCCACTGTAATAAAAAGGTTTTAACCACAAGAGGGCAGACTCTCCTTTTATATACACTGAAAGTATCCACAGCTTCAAGTGGTAGTATGGCTATTGGCTGTCAAAAGGATTCATACTTTGTATGTTTACTTGTTAACATGAGCTTTTAATTTGTCACATAGTCATAGTCAGTCAATTAAGTGAAATGAATATATGAATGAACTGAGTAAATGAGTGAGTTTTGAGTTGAAACATTATAGAAGTAGCATGCCTGGTACATCATCCATTCATATTTTTCCACTAGGAGGAGCAAGTGCATTAGGAAGAAGTGACATGTATGTCAGGTGGACTCAGCTAAGGTTTCATTCAAACAGAGAGTAAGCTTCTACTGCATGCGATCTGTAATAGTGTTGTTAAGGCTTCTGAATATGAGTATAAGTAAATGTACCTCTTCACTTATCTTATCTATATTTAGAAACCCTTTAGTGTATTGTGCAAAATATGTACAAAGCCATACACAAATATACACATGCAACATATGTAGCTAAAGGGCCAAGGGCAGTGGGGTGTCCAGGGTTGGTTTGATCATTACAGACAAAAGGTTAATTCACCTGATCACATTTAATGAGAGTGCTATCATTAATCGCCGCAGCCTGACACAGTGACATTTCACAGAGGGCACATGGTGACCTGCTGGCATTTCGGATGCACTGGAAACAAGGAGGCCGAGGTCTGAATCGAAATCATCTGTGTGTGTGTATGTGTGCATGTGAATGTAAATAAGAATAATAATAATTATTAACCTTAAACAGACAAAGGAGTTTAAACAAAAAAAAATCCAAATGATTTGCTCAGTTACACATTCAGTGATAGACAAAGAACTCTGATCCTTATGTAAAAAAACAACCAACCAAGCAATGTAAATATGTTTTTTTTATTTAATCTTATTTTTTATACTGTTGCATATTGCAAAACTCTTGCTATAAACAATTCAGTGCAACATAAATTTGCACCTGCTTACTACTTCCTTATCGTAGTTTTGCATTTATATTTGTATGTATTAATATTTTTTTTTACTTGTGAAATAAATATCAAACAAACATGCAAATATATATTGAAGTTCATTTCAAACAACAACAAAAAATAAAACAGTATCTGAAGGTGTGTACAAATACCGTACACACTGTCATCACATATATAAGTAAAGACACTTGTATACAGAAAATGTAGGCACATTCACATGCATGAGAGAGTGATGTATGTTGGGACATAGCAGCAGCTTTTCTAAGTTAATATTTATATTAACCTTCAGTGCATGATCAAGTATTACAGTTACTTGTTTCAGCCAACCAACAGTCCGAGCCCCAAAATATTAAATTTACATTTTATGTGTAATAAAGACAACATGAAATAGTCACATATGAGCAACTGTAAATACTGAATATTTCACATTATTGCAACAACAAAAGATTAATTGATGACTACGTGGGTGCCAATAAGTGCGGCTCTGCTCCTTTAAAAGTAATGCCTTTAATCTAATTGCAAGGACAGATGTCTAAAATGAATAAACAGTAAAATGAATCAATAGTATCACAAATATAAATAATATAATATAAATAAATAGAGGTAGAGCTATTCTGTAGTTACTGAGTTCCAAAAAGTTGGGAATATAAATCTTAAGGGAGATAATTAATTGGGTATAAAATAAAAGAAATATTTATTTTTGTTGTTGTTGTACTTTGAGAAAGATTTTGGATAATTTCACCACTTCGAGTGGAAGTATTAGTTAAATGAAGACATCTGAGAAAGTTACAGCGTAAAACAATTTGAATACACTCTAAAGCCAAAAACTGCTGGGTGTCTGCTGATAGTAAATAGGCTTAGTCTAAGATGAACATTCTCCTGAATTCACTATTTTACTGCTTCTCTTCTTCTAGTTCAGGCTATAGTGCAGCTGAATATACAATGGTTGAGTTATTCAATAATGAAGTGAAGCCATCTATCATCTCTGATTTGCTCCTTTTGGTTACATATTACCCAGGGACAAAGCCTAATCTAAGAAAACTGGCTTCATGGCAGGTCTGTTGATTTGCATGTTGCTACTGGATGTGTATGTGGCAGATAAACCTCACTGTGTTGACACTTGCAGTAGTAGGTCATACTTTTTTGCATTATGCTCTTTGCATCATTACTTAAATATATCTCCTCTCATTTTCATAGATCTCTATTTAGAGAAAAGATTGGATCAAGTGTGACATAGCGTCGGTGACTGCACGTCTAATCAGATTTTACACTTTCACACACGCACAGTAACAGGGGCCTTGTTTATCCTACACATGGAAAAGGTGCTGTGGCCAGACATGGCTCATTCTGTCAGAGTAAAAGGAGGGAGTGGCAGCTGTCCAGAGAGGTGGTGGCTCCAAGGGATTAGCACACTATTGAGTGGAGAGACGTTGATCCGCATCATGCGGCTTCACTGGGTCCCATTGCTGAGGATAACCCTTCGAGTACCCATGCATAAACATTTTGTGTAACTGTGCACCATTACCACTACTGGCAAGGACACATGGATTGTAATAGTGCTTACGCCTACATTTATATCCGGATCTTTGAAGTTGCATTTGCAGATCTTGGGATAGTCCATAACTGCCAGGTCTCACACATGCATGTACAAGAAGAGTTGATGCTTGATGAGGATTATCTCTCCAGCCAACACATTTAAAGAAGGTTTGGTGTAACAATAATCAGCTACTTGATGACAGATCTGTGCTTAATATGGCAATCGGACTGTATTGGGAAAATTAATAAAATATGTGATCATAGAAATTAAAACGTAGCATCCAATTCAAACATGGGTTGGATCATTTTATCATAAATACAGCAGAATTGGAAATCCACAACAATAATCAGTTATCATTATTTGCAGGTTCTGGCCTGCCTTTTAAAACAAAATACATAAGTGCTTTACATAAGACACAAAAAGTATTATATAGATTTTGTAATCAATAGTCCCAAATTTAATTTGATTAAATGCAGGGTCAGTGGTGAAACTCTTTAAAGCCCTGATTTAAAAGTGTATTGCAGTTAAGATATTTAGCTTTTCATCATCATAAATTAGCATAGTTAATGGATTGATGTATGGATTTCTTCTGGATTCCCAGCAGCTTATGTGCTTTACAGTACACTGATGCCACTCATATAGAATATAAAGAATGTATTACACAGAAACAGTGCAACAGTTATGTTTACATTTGCATTTCTCACCAACACACACTTCAAGCATCCTTGAAGCCTAATAAACACATTCAATTAATGTCCTTCTTCTTAGAACATTTGTAGAGATTTTCTACAAACTGTCAATTTGTGGAACAGAAAGTGAGGTTTGTGTTCCCGCAGAAACAGTATGTGTTCCCTCTACCTTAATCATTTGCCCTAACCCTAACTAGTCACCTCTCCCAAGTTTTTTCAGTGCCGTCTTTTAGCATCATGCTATGTTGTCCTTCATAACAGCCATATCACACTGTAAAATCTAAATCGTTCAGTCAACAGATGAATCCATGATTAATCATTAGAGCGGAAAATTTTGCCATTTAACCATTTGTAGATCAAGAGAAAAATCTATTGCAATTGATTTGTTACAGTACTATTAAAAGTAAAGCTTTACTGCTTAAAAATGTATCATGCAAATATTTTTTGCATTTTTTTATTCTTTCTGTATATAACACAAGGTGCATTTTAGGGGTTTGAACAGTTTGTTCACCAAAAGAAAAATATATTAAAAATTTAATTAAGAAACAATGAAAATTTGTTGCAGCCATAAAGGCATTTCATTTTATTATATAGAAAAAGATCAGGATATATTTGTGGAAGCATGTCTATTTTTTTATTTCTGTTGTGACGATCAGTGGATTATATTCATCACCTGGAGCGGACTCTTACCATATTACACAAGCTCTTTCCCTCATATCTGTTTAGTCTAGTTGATAACTACTAGGTCACTTTAATAGACTTCTCTTTGAACAGGAAACCTTCCTCATTTTAACGTCCCTTGATACTCCCCAGCTTCAGAAGTGACCGTTAATAAAATCAGTAGCCCTTATGCAAAGCCCAACGCATTTAAAAAGTGTGACAATAGGTCATGTATGAATGCCCCTGAATGTGTGTGTGTGTGTGTGTGTAATTGGCCTCAAGGCTCTAATTAGAGGTGGGGGTGTTCAGGTATCTCAGGTTGGTTGTTTGTAACTCGATGCTGACGTGAGACAACACAGGCTCTATTTTCAGTGGTCCCTTTTGAAAATACTTCTTCAGGCTGTGGCAGTCACAGATTACAGCTGCGTTCTAACATCAGCTATTTTTAAAACCAGCCACATTCAGAGAAAGAGTGGGAGTACAAATATGTGTGTCTGTAGCTTTAGGTGTTTTCCTGTGGTGTGGCATGCCACAGAGGGGGGTTTCTACTGATTAAAAATTGATGAGCAGCTGAGTGTAGTGTAGCCTGAGCCGAGCATTCTTGCACTCTCATGTTGTGTGTGTGCACAGGCTGAGCAGCAGACACAGACTGTGGCTATTGTGAAGGTATCAGATTTACCTCAGCTCACATTTCACCTGTTATTCTGTGTGTATGTGTGTGAACAGAAAATCAAGAAATAAAGTCCTTCTGGACATTTTTCCTTCCATCTTCCTCGGATTTCCTTAAAAAAAATCTGTGTGTTCCTCCTTTTTATTTCAGTCTCTGTGTTGAAGCGTCACAGTGAAAATATAAACTTAAAGTTTACATTTTCACAACAGAAAAGGCTACCAGTCTACTTCAACTGCAGAACATGGTTTAAATACGATGAATACGACTGATGTTGACAGTAGCTAACTACTCCTCCCATTTCTCAAATAGGCCTATTTGGGTTTCTGTTATTGGAGTTCATAAGATCTAATCCCAACCATAATAATCCCACTACACAAGATAATGTACTGTTTACTTCTTTGTCTGTGAATGGGTTTTGGAGCTAAAAAGAGAGCTACTTAAGAAAAGAGTTTCTTATGTGGAATGTATAGTAATAGGAAATGTAATTGTGACATGGGTAAATTAAGCTAGTTAATTTTTTTTTTGTAATACGGTGCTACTTCTTGGCAGCATACACACTAATGCCAGTATGTCTGCCAATAGGGTGACACTGTGAAGATATATAGGTGTATAATGCTTTGTGAAGATTTCTGTTTTTTGTCATATTTTCTCCATCTTCATTCTGTCCTCTAAAAGACATTTCATTTAAGGGGGGGTTCATGACGCAAGAAGCAAAGTAAGACAAAACATTTAAAAAAAAACATTTTTCTTTAAATAAAAAAGCCTTTCTACACATGAAGTATTGGGATCTGTGGGATCCCTCACAATGGAGAGCGGTCTTAACAAATCACAAGAGGGGATGTGTGCTTTAGCTTGTAATCACTTATGTCCTGTAATGAATGTGACAGCAATGTAATAAATGCTTCCCTGATGTCTGCATGTGTATGTGGATGATGTGGATGTTGCTTATACAGGATTAACCACATAGTGTTAAATAATGAAAGATCAATGAAAGGCAGAATGTGCCTTTTGAAGACGTAAAATGATAGACAGGAAAGAGTGAGAGAGAAGAAGATGGAGGCTACATGAATAAGTGGCCTCATCAGTGTCTGGACCTGCTGTTGAGTGGGATTATGGGTAGACCCTAGAGAGCACACAAGTGCGATTGATTGTTGAGGATCTGAGAGACCAAAGAAACAAAAAGATCAGTTCCTCCTTTAAGAGAAATGTTTTGGTGCCACTCTCTAATACACTATGCCAACATTTGAATAGGCTTACAAATCATATTTAGTGGACTCAGTCACTGTATAGATCAGGTTTGATGCATTAAAAAGAAAATTTGGGGTCAAAATATTAACATTTACAACTGCAGACTTGATTACAACAGCTTTATTTTTTTTTTTACATGTAAAACGTACATATTTGGTGGACTAATGGAAAGCGTATGAGTACTTTTTAAGGGCTTACTAATATTGGTAACTGTATAGAGGCTTATTAAGAAAGGATAAACATTTTCCTTTTTTGTTGTTGTTATTTTTGTAGTAGTGCTGGTGGTGGTACCAAAATTGGGAATAGATTCAAAATAAAAGTTAATCTTTGACCTTATATACACAAACAAGTTGGCACTGGATAATGCAAAGTCATATTTCCTGCTTTTTCTGGTGCTAACTTACCAGTAATCACATTTTAGAGCAGCAGAATGATAAGTGCATATTTACACCGGACAATGTGACGTGAACCTCAGTCCTGAACCCTGGCATCACTTTGCGCTGTAACTTTAGGGAAGCTACGTAATTGACGATGACGTAACAGCAACTCAGGAAATAAAAGGACAAAAATAATTTGAATGAATGGTGCCTTTTGCTCTGCAGAGCCTCCAGCAAAAATGTGGTGACTTATAATGCACCATTGGTGCATGTGTGTGTATGTGTGAGAAAGAGAGAGAGAGAGAGAGAGAGAGAGGAAGAGGGTGAGAGGGAGGGAGGGAGATCACACAATAAACACACAGCTCCTATAGCAGAGCCGTTCCGCTTCATCATTATGCTGTGACTAGTTGCGCGCAAATCCAAGAGCCAAGAAGAGTCAGACCAACAACCGGGTTTTGATCAGCTGTTGTTGGGAGTTTGCGCTGCAGTGATGTTCCTACGCTCTTAGCAGGGGGAGAAACAGACAGGGGGAGAAAAGACGCCGGTTTGTTGTCGCCTTGTCCGCTGGACTGACATCGCATGGGGACATGAACAGTGTGGATCCAGCGTCTAGCAAACTGTTGACTTTCAATCAGCGGTAAAACTAAATACTACTCTTACCTGTGTGTTTTCATGCCACCTCTCATCTGTTGAACGCATGTTTTTCTGCTGTCGCTCTGTCATATCCCTGCAGCACTCGCATATTTTATACCCTCCAGACCAATTAGTCGAAGCTGAAAGCACCTGCTCTGATGTACAGTACAAAGCATTTGTTAGTGCGTAAAGTACCATAACTTGGTCGAGCTGTGTTACTTGTGTAGTTATGTAGCCTGTGAAGTGCATGGTTTATTGATGTTTTCCCTTTTACGCTGGGCTTGCTAACAAACTGAACACCACTGAATCCACAAGTCTCCAGTCTGGAAGTACTGGCGCTCCTCAACAGACTCTTTGTGGACTCTTGATTAAACCACAGAGCTGGTTTATGCACAGCGTTTCTTCTAGTCTAATAAAACTGTAAACTGAATCACTTGCTCCCATGCTTATTAATTGAGCTGTCTTTTTTCTGGGAGGACAGAAATTACAGAATGTACATGGAAAATTATGAATTATTCATGTCATGCTTTTCAGTTCAAGGTAGAGTGGAGGGGCATGCAGCTCTGTATTTAGAATAGCGAGTGTGGCCACACAAGGCAAACATCTGGCTTAAACTGTGAGTTCAGATCTAGTCCAAGGTTACTCAAGTAGCATTTTTTTAGCCTCTTACTTTAGATGGATCTGAAAATGCCACCTATGCAGCAGCTCTTTAATAGCTTGAAAGCAGCACGGGAGAGCTGCAGCGACACTTGAACACACAGAGAGCGATCATATAGTGAGCAGACAGCTCTTACTGTACAGTGCTGCAAGAAGCAAAGATGCTTCTTTTCTTGTTGCACCAATTTTAAAAAGAGTGAAGTCAATTAAGTTAAATTTTCATGAAATGCACTCGTCATTAAATACTCTAATGGCTTGGTGCTCTTAAGGTTTGTTATAGTATTTTATTACTCTGTTTTGCCTCTCCCTACAGTTCTTATGATGATCACTGTTTAAAATGTGTGTATAATGGGTTAGTGTTTATATGTACCACTCATATAGTTCACTAAGCAGCAATTCCAACCACATCTGCATTTGCTATTATTCACATGTTAACAGGTAGTCCCCCCAATGATTCACCAAGGTTTCCAGATTTGACCTGTTATTACACACAGCAAGAAAAATGGAACATAATGTAAAATAATCGGTATTCAGGTTAAAGGCGCGTCTTTGGAGTAATACCCAGGGACTGCTACAGTAAACAACCAGCTGCCTCAATTATTTAAAAAGGATATTTGGATTAGTAAAATTGCCAGCTGCAGATTTAAGTATGTGACAGACATGGAGTTAGATATTGTGTGTGATTTTTTTTTTACCAAGCAATGAGTCTTTTTATGTGTTTTTTTGTCACTGTGGTAGTGCTTCTGAGCCAGTTAACATCAAGGTCTTTGGTGCGTGTGGCTTTTCTTTCTGCCAAAAATTTAGTCACTCAATGCAGTATAAGAGTTTGAAGACTCAAATAGTGTTTAACTAAATTAATGAAAGGATTTACTTTTTCTTGAGCTGTGTCAAGGGGTTAGACATTATGTGTAGCAATGTGATGTGTACTTCGCATCTCACTGTATGGAGCTTTTCAGTGACCACTCTCCATTGTCTTGTGACAGAAGCTACAATCTGTAGCCTTTTGCGTTCTCCATTACTGAGTGCAGCAGTTGAGTAATGAATATCCATTTTACCTTTTCCAGTTTCAGAGCTATTTGTCTTTGGTCTGAGCTTTCAGAGTCATTTTCTTTGGCTAACTGCCATTATGCTGCTGTTGCTGGAAAGTGAATAGCTGAGCTGTTGTGGTACAGAGTTTAAGTTGTGATGTTCAAACATATGGTCAGCTCTGAGAGCAGGATAATGGTTTCTCAAATATATGTTGTGCTTGCATGTCAAGTATCTGAGATAGCTCTGTGAGGCTGTACTTAGGCATAACTTAGAGTTACATGCTGATCTCAGCTGCCTAACATGCTCCCACAGACAATGCTAACTTGCTGATGTTTAAAGTATACTGTACTGCTAATATTCATATAATAAAAATTATTTAGGGAAAGGCTTTGAAATAATATTTTTGTTGCCTTTTCAGTGTCATAAAATTCACAAATTGCTGTAATAGTAGCTCCCTTTTGAATGTAGCCTTTGTTATGAGTCACCTGTGACATCTTAATATCTGAAGATATCTTGAAGCCCACGGGCGACAGTCTGAAGGGGATGCATTTAGTAATGACATAGGTTTGTTGCTTTGCTGTTGTTGTGTTGTTAACAAACTTCCCCCAGTTGCACTTCAGCGTTGTCACTTTGTGAGCCCAGATTGTTGACCTTGTAGCCACACAAGCATCTTTACTAACATCAGCAAAAATGTGCTTTGGCCAAAGATGGTACTTCAGACTTGTCATGCTTTGGTGGAAGGATAATTCATCACAGCAGTATGTGCACATAACCTGAGCTGTTTCTTTCCTCATTCCTTCATGAATGTGTCACTTCAGATTAGATTCTGAAAATGATACGCCTACTTTCTCCGGAGTGTTCTTGACTTCTATTGATGTTGTGAAGGGGTTTTTCTTCACCAAGGAAAGGATTGGTGAATCATCCACATCAGGTGTCTCCCATGATCTTCTTTTAATAATGTTGAGTTTACCAGGACTTTTTTCTTTTTTAAGAATAGACCAAACCTCTTTGGTATCTCTCATATAGATTTATGTTGCTTTTCCAGCCTAATAATGGCCTACTTTACTTGCATTGAGATCCCCTCAGACATTATATTGGTAGCTCCAGTCAAACAGCTGCAAAATGCCAACTCAATACCTGATTTAAACTACAGATGTTTCATCTGCTTCATTTGTCTTGAAGTGATGAGGGAAGCTCCTGAAAATGGAGGTACCCTGCTTAAATTGGCTGTAATTCCTAAACAGTAAATGCCATATTTTTTATGAAATCTGAAAGTCTAAGCTTCGATCACATCATGAGTTTTTTATTTCAAATCCACCGTGTTGGCATAGAAAGGCAAAATCATATAAACTATGTAATTGTCCAAATAATATAATCCTCTTACTTTTGTAAGTGAAAAAAACTCAAATTGTACAATTAACATTTCCCCAAAGAAGCATTGTAATTCCGAAGAAACACCTTTCCTGTGGGCTTTACACAGCAAGTGTTGAGGTTTTGAAAATGGAATGTGTGCACAAAATAAGCCAAGTGACTGTTTTCATGGAAATCTCCTCGCCAAACCAATTTACCAAGGTTCTGAAACAATAAAATTATAAAATGTGGATGGGACAGGTAATTACAAAACTCTTTAATTTTAAATTTAATTAGCTTTCACTTATTTATTTGTCATTATAGCATTATATTTAAGGACCAGCACAAACTGTAATTACCTAATCACAAGAAACCTTTCTAGAAGGAGATGACCTTCAGAGAGATGGAGAGATTTTCATTAAAAAGGTTGATGGGGTTGTATCACTAACTTGTTCCCCTTCAATGTATAATGCTTTTTATGACCCTCTCTTAGAGAAAAGGTGAAGGCTAGGAAAGATAGCAAGCTGGGTGCTGATTTGAAAAAGTGGAAGCACATAAGGGTAGAAGGCTTGGAGACCCCACCATTATCTATAGTATGTAAAGGAAGCATGCATGCAGGAGGGGTAAGTAAGGAAGCAATCATGGATGCACTTTAAAATGCATCCTTTAAGCCTGAGTCTACATTATGTATTAACAGCACCACTCTGCCTTCATCTCCTCTACAGAGAGAGAAACCTGACCAAAGAAGAAAGAGTTAGGAGGAGATATAACAGAAGTGGGGGATGTGTTTGAGAAACAGAAGAAGCAAAAAACATCTCACATCTCATATAGGGTTATATCTCCATGCAAGCCATCATACAGATACTGGATACATGTAAACAATGGGTGTGCAAAATACCTGCCCTACACGGGCCGTGTTTTTAATTCCTGTAGCCATAAAATCAAGTTTGGCATAATGGAGTGAAGCATTAGGTGATATAATAAATACAAAACTAAAGTATGTTGTATGTTTGTTAATTTGGTATAACTAAATGTATTAGCCTTGTACCCTAGTCTCACGAGATATATTGTTGTCTCTTTCATGGAGGAGGCTTTGTCTTTCATTGGTGCATCCATAATCAGTAGTGTGTAATCGCAGTATTGGTTGGTGTGTATAAGCCTGAGATTAAAATTTAACTTTTTACTTGGAGCTTTTGTGCTACCTACAGGCCATAGGTACATCTTGAGGTTGTATTTAGTCAGCAGTACTAACTGCAGGCATGAAATGTTTGCATGTTGATGTTTAGCAGACATATACTCTGTTTACTATCTTTATTTAGTGTTAGGATATTTCTAAATTAAACAGGGTACACTTAATGGGAAAGTAAAGTTGATGTGTTGATGACAGTAGAGGAAAAGCAGAGTCATCAAGGTCTGTTTTTCGAGTAGTATGGATGTCTGTACACAATTTCAAGGTAGTGCATCTAACCAAACAACCAATTTTAGTTGAAATGTTTTTGACTTGGTAAAACATTGGATGTTCAGTGAGAAGGATGAGATTGAGAAGCAGATATGCAAGTGAAGTTTAAACTATGTGCCTTAAAGGAATAATTCAACTTGGAAAGTCAGTTTAATCACTTTAAGAACATATTATGAAAGTATGAAAGCATATTTTCTGAAATGTCAAACTATTCATTTAAACTACACATTAATCATTAACATCCTATAACTTCTTTTGCTTATGCTACAGAAGGCTCAACATACCACAACCTAACAGTGTATCGAGGATATGCAATCTCAGTTTTCATGCAGCTACTGTGTCACAAGCAAAGGGCTGTAACTCACACATAATTCAGCTTCAACAGTCATGTCTGATGCGATGCTGACTGTCTTTTGTTGCAGTGCGAGGTGTGAGGTCTCATTTCAGTTCCTGCCTTCCAGATGTGAGCTCTGCATGTGTGCTTGTGAAGGAATAACTTGGCAGCATGTGTGGAGTGTTACCATGCACCAGCTGAGCACCAGCACCTGTATGTTTGTATCGTGCTTTCTACCATCAGTCGATGTCTTCTACTTATAATTATTCTCTTTAACTATTTACTTACTTCTGTTTTGTCATATTTTCCAGTTTAACCATTGTTACATAACATGAGCAAATGCTTTGGCAAACTGTACCTTGTCATGTCTTCCTAGCACTGACTTAGCTTCACTAATAGCTTCATTTTTAATAGGATTTAACCAGAAGACATTTAGTATTCCAAAGAAATGAACCGCTATAAAATGGAGCTTTGACTACACTACTGTTGTCCCTGGCTGTGTGTAGACAAATGAATTGATTATTTCAGAATTATACCCGAGCTTCTTCTTTCTGTTTAATTTTTGTATTGTTGGCTTTTTACAATGCCATCGAGTGGTTCTTCGACTTAGTTCAAGGTGGATCAATGGAAATATAATCATGACTGAACATAAGGGGTGATAAATAAGTCTTTCAGGGATACATGGCTACTGTTGGCCAATTCACTGCCACCACGCTGAGCAATGAGTCGGAAAAAGGTCTTGTAGGGTCATTGTACTGTATCTCACATGGAGCTTGATCCCATGAGGTGGCTAACATATACTTTACATGTATAACTACAAAAAGACCAGAAAGAGCAGTTCCCCTTGTTCACTGGTTTTGTAAATGTGTTTAAAAAGAACTGTTTTGTAATTTTGCTGCTTAGATGAGAAGATTTGATGTCTGCTTGTTAACTATGAAATTAATGGCAGGAGTCAATTTTCTTAGCCCAACATCAAGACTGAAAGGGGGGAACAGCTAGCCTTGCTCAGGCTAAATCCACCTACAAATGTCCATAAAATTTCACTATGTTTATATATCTTTATTTATCTGTAATTAAGCAGATACTTTTATGGATTTACAGATTTTCTAGAGTTACACTAATCATTTTATTTATATTTAGTGACCAGTCACCAGTAGTATGTAACAAGCAATACACAACATGTTAGTGTTAGAGGCAGAGGTAGTAACTAAAATATAGTTACTCTACTTAAGCACACTTTTGATGTATTTTTACTAATACTGGGCAACAAATTTTGAATCACTATAAATCACATGATTTTTATGATGATGTATGATATACACCACCATACATGTATATGTATGGTGGTTAAAATCACATACACCTTTACCAGTTGCTGTTTTTGTTCCACACAAAGTCTCTTTAGTGTATTTTGTTTCATTTGCTGTTTCTCTAAATGTTCTTTCCTGTAACTTTAACCTTTGGGAGACTGTTGAGCAAATCTGTACTAGACTTAAACATTAATCTTGTCAACAGCATCCATTTAGTACTGTTTAAAATGCATTGTACTAGTGCTCTTGTACTGTTAGTGAATTTTAAAGAATGTACTTAGTAGGTCAATAATAGTAGGCAGCACCAGCATAGTTGATGGAGCAGGTGCCCCTCATCTCTAGGGTTGGTAGTTTGCGATCCAACTCCTCATTGTCATATGTGGTCCGTGCACCCCTGGACTAGACACTAAACCCCCAAAATGTCCAAAAAAACCCAGCCACTGAGGTTGCAAGAGCCAGTGCACTCTGGTTATTGGTCCTAACCTCTGCACAAATTAAGGGCTACGTCCGGAATTGCATCTGGTGTAAAACCTGTGTCAAATCCATGGACATATTTAACCTTAATAAAATATACGTCCGCCCTTTTTGCTTGTGTTATATGTCAGTCGTATCTTCAATTATATCTACTGCATGTGCATTTGACTATTTGGCCACTGGTCAGCTCTTGCCAGTTTCCATCTATCACTCTGGTTTAATTCAATCAGGAATCACATCTCAGAGTCAGACCTGGGGTTGACCACTGCTCCTGGCCAGACCCTGTGCCATGACCAGCTCTGCTAAACACGGTCAAGAAAAGAGGAGAGAGAGAGAGAGATAGAAAAACACAGTGAGAACAAATTGGCAATGAACAGAAAGACAGTGAGATAAGTGAGCTAAAGAGCCTCAAGAGAAGCATGTGCTGCTACTACTTGTTGCAGTGTGTATGAGTGATGCCACAGTATATGCACTGTATGTTTGTGTGATGGAGGACAAACAGGCCTTTAGTCTGACCATGTGTTTGTGTTACAGCTCTGCGTCAGAGGACTTGGGCTGCAGGCGAGGAGACTTCAGCAGGAAACACTATGGTTCAGTCGAGCTGGTGAGTCCCACCCACGATTTACTCATCTGTTTGTTGCTCTCTTTCTGTCTGGGCGTGTCTGTCTCATCATCCTCCTGCCCATATTTTCTGTCGGCATGTGTGGACAACAGAGGGGGACTGATGACTCATGACATACTGGGTGTGGTCCAGCGATGTACTTTGCCAGCGTGGATCATGTTGGATGCTCCACTCATGGTGAAGCAGGACTTTGCCACCTGCTCAGCCTGCAAAGTTCATTTGTTTTATTTTGAAACTGCAGCACAGTGTAAGTTTTTGTGGCTGATTACCAAGCTGGTGAGTCATTGTTGTGTTGGGGGAGTGTGTGTGTGTGTGAGTGTAGAGTCTGCACATCCCGATAACACACAAACACAGGAAATCCTATGGGTTCATTCTACGATCATACTTCCTACAAGAGACATAATGTGGGTGTCTGTGAGTGCTGTGTAGTACGTGTGCAACAGATTAGTGTTGAGGAGAAACCACATGCTGCCTATCAGCTCTAGCAGACTTACGCTACATATGGTGCTGCTGGGTGTATTTTAAAAAAAGAGAAAGCAATATCCAAACACTGTGATGGGTGTGAGCCATGATGAGGTCACTGATAGCCTCAGTCAAAGGGTGCCCATCACAGAGCAGTGTGAGCCCATCTAACCCATCAGAGAATTTTTATTTAAAATCTTATTTACTGCAATTTAGTAAAGACCAATGCTGGAACGTGGAGCAGAGTGGAGGGTAGTAGAGCATGAAGAGGACTGGGAGGAGCAGAGTGGAAGTGACTTGATGATTCGTTAGTAGATAGAATCTATAAATTGTTGCAAATAGTGACAAATTCTCACCACAACATATCAGTTCACGGTCCAAAACCCAAATATATTTCATTACAGTACAAAAGCAAATTCTCACAATGAAATGCTGGGTCCAGCGAATGTCCACAAATGTTTGTGCTTGATGCAGTAGATGACTTAAACGATTAACTGAAGTGAATTCAGTAATTTCCTGGCATTTCACCTGAGTGGAGCTTAGCACAAAATCAATCATTCACAAATACAAGTCTGTGTAAATTCTTGAAGAAATAAGAGGTTACTTGTTATGTTTAATACAACAATAAGTGATTAAAGATAAATTATTAACAATACCAGAAGTGATTGCTGGGTAATTCTAGAAAATTATGAAATCAGTTACAATTTCTTGTGACATTTAAACACCTGAACCTAGCAGTATGTGCTTTATATTATGTATGTTATTTTAAATATATATAATATATTGCATTGGTTTCTCTATATGTATCCAAGAACTCCACTTGTTCTGACTTTTGACGAGACATTTTTCTGGTTGAATGTTGGGCTTGAATTATTTTATTTTAGTATTTCTGTGTTGTTCTTCATTTGTCTCCACAAGACAAGCAGTTTACACTTAAATAGGTAAAGATAAAAGTCAGACCCATTTTCCTCACTGCAGTGACCACAGCTTTGTACTGTAAATACATCACTTTTTTGACTACAAAATCATTTCACATTTGTGTGGAATACACTGTATTGTATCTTTGTAGACTAGTTTTGACTTCTCTTTATTCCAGTGCTTTGAAGATCATCATTTCAAATGTCTTAACATAATTGGGAGATACTGATTCAAAGCAGGGTCTCCATAATAAGGGGGACCAACGTAAGCAGAATCATGAGTCACCCTGTTTATTTTTGGCGCCATGAAAGAGTTAGCAATAAGTACACGTACCTCCACAGACACCCTCATGCTGATGTGATTCACTGCAGTCCATAAACACACAACTTCTGGCATTATAGAACTGTATATGATCCAGTTATGCTTCATTTTGCACGTGGAGATCTGCCAGAGTTTTAAGTAGAAACTGTGTTCTAAATTGATTTGATAATTAAACTATTTTTTCTTTCCTTTTCACACATCTTCTGAATTATGGCGAAGGTAGCAAGCCAACAAGTCCTCTTACCTAAACGGAGTTATACAATGTTTGTTCCTAATTTCACTGATCCACAGAAAGCCTTATAGCCTAAGATATTGCAGCCTGGACCACAATGGCGGACCAGAAATGAACATCAGACTGACATTGGCAGCCCTAGACCCACTTGTGTGGTTAAAATACACCCTAAGCCAGAGACATGGGTGTCCAATTGCACCTATATTCACTTTTAAATCATCAGAAGCTCTGGAGATTACGGTGTAGTGAAATATTCATGCCCTCATTGTCTAATAACACTGGAACATATTGAATCATAGGATTTTGTTATATAAGTTTTCTTGATTAAGAGCAAGAGCGGAGAACCAGTGATGTGTGTGTGCGAATTTGTGTGTGTGTGTGTGTGTGTGTTTGCCTTGGAGAATGGTGGGTGGACCTCCTTTTTACAAAGAAGAAACAAAGTAGGAAATTTAATTCACTAAATACACCAAGGACAGAGGAAAATCAATACCCTGCTGCTGCTACACTGGTCATCACCCCATATTGCATGCCCAAGTTACTCTAGGCAACACTTGAGGCTTCTATTAACCTTTGTGCCAGCGCACACACACACACACACACACACACACACACACAGACTCACATTTTTCAAACACTCATCTACACAAATGTAAGGTTGCGCCTAACAATATTTTTTTCATTTTAAACTATTAGTCATTTTTGATAAGTTGATCAATCATTTGGTTAAATAATAATCATAATTTCTGCCAGAAATTTTTTTTTACATGAAATGAATAAATGAAGGAACCGTTTAAAAGTTTGAATTTCACCTTATGATAGTATTTATTACAAAAGTTAAGATTCATGCATGGCAGGCCTAATTAGGTCTTATTTACTACTCTTTGCCATTGTGTGGTGCAAAAGGGGAGTCATATTTAAATTGGAGACTTTTAGGCTTTGACTATTTCTAAAACGCAGATGATCTACTGTATACTCTGTACAGTCCCTGCATCCAGGCACTGACACTAATGCTAACATGGCTGGTACTGATTGTTATCAGAAACTCATATTATTTATTGTCAAAAGGTTTCTTAGACCAACATGCAGCATAACCATGGGAATTACCTTTGTTTAAATCCAATTAATGTTTGACAACTTATTTATGCATAAAAAAAGCTAGAAACTGCTAGAAAGCAGTATTACTATACTAACGTTATCCATTAGCATCTGCTCTAGACAGCCTTCTATTGACTCTCGGGCACTGATATTAACCAACAATCAACCATCAGGCAAAAGTAAACAAGTACTTAACGCTGCTGTCTCATCATTTAGAGTTTGGGGGACCTTTTTTTGTAGTGAGGTGGTGGTGCAGTTGTGCAGCAAAGCAGAGAGCGCCATTTTATTGATGATGATTTACTGGTCTAGCATTTTGGATGTGCATTTTTGTTAGTTTTTTTGACATTGGGAGCTACACTAATATGGGATGCATGTAAACATTAAGACACATCAACACACTGTATTCATTCACACTTCATGTGTCTCCCAGCCCTACAAAACGAAACAAAAAAAACACCATGACAACACAAACACAAACACAAAGACAACTCCCACTCTTTCTTGTTATTTAATTCACTGACAACTCCTCAGTTCCTCAATTCAGTGACAAGTCCACTTTCAAAAGCTTAATTGTGTGTGGTGCACTAAAGCTGAAGCCAGCAACAATTAAACCTGGTTCATCATGACACAACAGCTTTGAGAGTGTGGTGGTGTTTTTCCAGTGAATCGAATTGTCTTTATTTGAGGCCCAGAGATGAAGGCGGTGACAGATAGGCAAGAGGTGGGTGCTGGCTGCCACAAAATATAGAAAGACAAAAAATGTTGGGTAAATTGAGGATACAGTAAGTCACAAATTCAGACACTGTGGATCGCCGTATATATTCCTCGTCTATGTGTTGCTTGGTGTACAGCAGTTCACAGCAATGACTGCCACCGAGACTACTGTCAGCATTGGTGTGTGTGAGGAACACTTTGTGAGAGGTTAGCTGTCAGTCTTGCACTGTGACTGGTGAGCAGACGGCTCCACTCCCACCTGCCTACCAGTGTTACTGTCACTGCCTTAGAGGCTTTTGACTCTACTGTCACACTGAATTTATTCTCACTCTCAGCATGTTTGCATCTCGCTGTGTGTGACGGCGTGTGTTTGTGTGTTTACTGACATTAAAGCGAGACTATATAACTGTTGCTGCACAGTGTGCAGTGTGGCCACAATTATCACACAGCATTTATGAATGTGTTCAATTGTTTTATTTAGAATCTGTGAGAAATGTAATGTAACAACAGCCAATGTTATAAACATACAAAACTGCTTCAGCAATGCAAATTAAAATCAACCATACATTATTAGGTTATTGAGAAGTTATAATTAGCTTCTTTTATACATTGTATGACCACTTCAACAACAACAACCAGTTTAAATGTAGACTCAATTCATTTAGACCTTTACATTGTTTAGCATAAATGTTCCAAATCCCCTGTTTATGGCTTCTAAAACATGAATATTTGCTGCTACAGTGCTCTTTTTTTTTTTGTTTTGTGATAGCAAATTAAAAATGACCCATGGCTTTGGGAGAGTTTAGATTTGTAGCCGCGAGGTAAATGTGATAACCGTATATTAAGCATCATATACTTGACTATACTATAATATACACTGAGTTAGATGTGGTTATTCCGCCAAGAGACAACCGATTGCATGCTGGGTATTCTGTCCTGTTTTGGTGTGGAGAGAATGGATAGTTGCGTGAAAAAACAGGCAGTGCTAGTCTGGAGTAGAATAATTTGTAAATAGGCATGTATACAAGCATACTCAGAATGATGGAAATTGCCTGTCTTGAATATATATGTTAAATAGTTTTTTTTATAGTACATATATAGTACATATATAGCACATTGATGATGTGTATGGTTAAATTGAGTCTCTATTCAGAGACAGAAATCAATTGTCACTGGGCGCAGCCTCACATATTGTCATTGTATACAAGGTACAGTGTGGCTTCAACTGCTACAGCTGTAGGTTTTTCAAGTAAGGAACTGGCTTTTTAAACTGAGAAATGTAAAAAATATATGTAACACATTTGTCAGCAGTTTAGTCAAGTTAGTATCTGGAGTTTAATCCACCTCATGTTCTGTTACACAAAACTCATAAAATGACTTCAACTATTCAACCTACATTTAGGTAACTGACACTTTAAGGCAATTGTACAGATCAATTAATGAGTAGAATAAATTCTATTAAGAACAAAGGTCCATTGCAGCTGCTTGTTGTGGTCCTGATGTGTCTTTGTAGTCAAATGCTCTTTTTTTTGTCAGGAGAAAAAACCTGGTGTTTCTTCAACTGAAAGTCTATATAAGTTGTTATTAGATTAATAAAAGCACAACCTGATTAGTGGATTGACTGTTTTCAGAAGAATTTTAGAATTTACCAGGTGTCAAATCTATTAATTGTTAGGCTGGTGTCTCCTGGTGTTGTTTGTTTGCTCATTTTAACTTTAGGCATGTTGGACAAGCAGACCATGGCACTGCATGCAATCAATGCACATGTGCAACTGTGTGGCAGCATGTCATTACGTTTTTTTGTAATTGTTGTTTGTTTGAGTGAGTTACACACTTAATAATGTTAAAACAACAATGAAGATGTTATCATATATATATATTGCACATCCCTAATGATAATACACTTTACATTACCTCTCACAATCTGATATTGGAGCATCTCTAGAAGAAATGTAGAAAACCTTGAACTTTGTGTCAAGGTTGATTCTAATCCCAAACATCATAAGATTAAAGTCTCCCTCTCTATCTCCTGATCTTATCTCTTTATCTTTCCCTCCATCTTAAGTTTTCTCTGGTACATAACCAATCATCTATTAAAGCAGGTGATGCTATGCTGCTGTGCTGTGTAATCCCAGGCTTCACTGCAGCATCTGCCCATTCTTGGAACCCAAATAAAGACTGAGCCCTACCAACGTGATCCAACCACAATGCCCTCAGCCCTTGTCATTAGATTAGACATTGCCAGAGTTGCTGTAGCATAAATG
The DNA here is from genome assembly GCA_900302695.1 of Helostoma temminkii. Classification (NCBI taxonomy): domain Eukaryota; kingdom Metazoa; phylum Chordata; class Actinopteri; order Anabantiformes; family Helostomatidae; genus Helostoma; species Helostoma temminkii. The sequence goes on along the minus strand of OMLM01014306.1, from coordinate 55,525 downwards.
GGAAGGTATTGATGTGGTGCTGTTGTTAGCAGGACTGGATTTGTCCAGCCACAGGCGGGGTTAATGCTAATCAGGTACAGTGCAGTCGATGGCTATGTGCCAAGCAGTCACATTACAGATGTTTGTCCTTGATTTACAATCTTGCCTCTAATTTTACCCTTCACATATTGTGGATTGTCATATCATGGCATTGTGCAGCATTATTAGTATTGCCACTGCAATACTACATGAGATCACAATCAACAGTGAAATTATCCCTCAAGAATAGTGTTTGTATTCAAATCATAATAAAGCGGATCTATTTGTTTGGTGTCAAAGGGCCAACAACAACAACAAAAATAACAAATTGATATCTTTTATACTACATAGTTAATATTTGCATTTGTCTTTTCATGGAATTTCTCAAGTGAGGAAAGTACAGAACATTTGGAGAAATATGCGTTAAAACTAGTTCACTGTTAACACCATTCTGAGCCCTTTGTGTCTTCTTGACCACCTAAGAAGTTTGAAGGTGCCAAGACAGATAAAACTTGGTAAAAAGGCAGATAGCATTTTGTTTTCCAGATTTCAGCTGCCACTTTTCACTTCCTTCTCTAAATGCAGCTACAGTTGTATTTTTATTTGGGTACCGTCTGAGTCATTGTGACACACTGAGAAATTTACTGTATGTCTATATACCACTACCTCTTTTCTACTAGCACAGCCTTTAATAGCAACTATCCTGATCTCATCTTCCATCCTCTCACAGTTTATTTTCAGACAACTATACACACACACACATATTTACACTCAGGCTAACCCATACAAGCAAATCTTGGTACTGGACCCAACATATTAAGCGCAGCTTCCATTATTCTAAAATCCAGTATAATGGCATCTCTGCTTCTACAGAGTGGATGTTCAGTTACAGCCATTTTGTTTTCTAATGGCCTATATCCTGCACATGACCCCACTACTATAAAACTTATAACTATGCCTCATGCATTAGCATTTTATACTGACATATGATTGTATTGTTGTCTTTGATCAGGATATAGTGAGCAGTCGAGAAAGAGCTAAAGCAATTCAATGCTCAGTTCCAAAGTTAAGAAAATTTCACAGATGAAATGATTAGATGATTAGTTTAAATGAACTGGGAAGGGATTCTAGTTTCATGGAGCTGCAGTTTTTATGTGCTCATAATCATTTAACTTTGGTAAAATACAATAGCACCTACTGCAGTGGATGGTGATTTGATGCTGAATGAGTGACTGCATTCATTTACATACAGAGGGTATTGGGACTTCAGCACTGTATTGTGTTTTAAAGGGAAGAGAACATGAATACAGCAATTGAATTGGAGTAAATATCAAACATAACAAAAAACAAAAGGAAAAAAGAACTAAACAATTTCTTGATTTCTTCGGCAACTATTTCACTTTAAATGTTTACAATCAGACCTGTATTTAACTGGCATCTTTTATTCTTTATGTCTTTTCATTAGCATTTTCTCTTCTGCTGCTCTTTATTTGCATTTCAATTTTTCTCATCTGTCTCATATCATCTCTGACTATGCACCTGCCTCTCTTCATCCCCCTCTACTACTTCCTCTTTTGCGCTCTTCCACTTCCTCTCCTGCTCTGCTGCCTGCATCTCCGTGTTCTCTGCCTTTTTGGAGGATTGTGAGCGTGCATGAACAGGGCCACTGATGATCAATTATCTATCAGCAGTCACAAAGTATTGATTTAATACCCCAATGCACACACAAAAACACGCTAACATCTCTCTCTGCACTGCAGCTCTCTTTTGTCCCATGGGCCTTGGGGAAATCAAAGGCTCTCTGAGTATGCAGCGAGCTGGATTGTGCTTGTGAAATGTTCAAGTTATACCCTAAAATGAGAGCTGTTTAAGTGTGTGTGTGTGTGTGTGTGAGTGTGCATCCATTTGTGTAAGCTCAAAAGCTTCTGCCCTTTTTCCCATAGGGCTATGCATCATAGAGACAGCTATTATTCTTTTATAATCTTTTATTATTCAGCTTTTTGTTGTCATTGCGCATCTCTCTCGATATATATGTGTGTGTGTGTGTGTGTGTGTGCGCGTGTGTGTGTGCCCTATCTACCCTGGTGAGTTATTTTATAGTATGTTTGTTAAGCGCAGAAGCATAATAGGCTGCCCCTTCTCCCCTGTTTCCTCTCATCTACCTCCTTAGACCAGTGGAGAGTCATTGGAGTGCAGCTTTTCCTTCATTGCCACTCTTCTGCTGCTATGATTTAGAAGCAGTAACTGTGTGATGCATGCATGTGTGTGAGCATAGACACACACAGTAACACACACACAGACTCCCCAGAGTGCTTAATATTTCCTTTTTCCTGCCATTTTTCATTCTTTCACTCAAAACAGCAGCAAGCCTATTCACACACAACACCAGAAACACTTACCTAAATGTGCATTTAATAGTGAAGGTCACACATTTTTCTCTCTGTTTTTCCTCACATGTAGACAGCAATACACTAGAGAGCCGGTGCATTGCTCTGTCTGAACAGCGCATTGGTTTTCCGTCCATTATCCTGCAATTGGACAGTTAATGTTGCAGGAGGCGAGAGAAATAGAGGAAGATAGAAGCCTATAGCTCTGACATTTACATTCCATTTTCCACACAAGACCCACAGATCTTAATGTAATGGCAAAGCTCATTTGTTTACATATAACACAGACAAATACCTCCACCAGGAAATATGCAAAAATGTATTTGTGTTCAGATCTACTAATATGCATAATAAAAGAGAGGAAGGCGGTATTTTCTGTATTCTCCTAAGACACAGCCAATTATTGCAGAGAAACCTCCCTGTCGTTTATCAGAGCTTTACACCTGCAGTAAACATGCCTGGTTCTCCAACCTCTAGATTGTATTATCTTATTATATGCAGTACAGTATACCATAGGGAAGAAATGCAGCTAGTGCTTTATCACAGTTTTGTTCAATATGAGTTCTCAGACAAAACTCTTTACACAGATAGAAGAAATATCTTGATAACACTTTTGTGATATTAAATTACATTTTGCTTGGAGTATTTTGACAACAGAATTTTCTAAAATCACAACAGAATATTCCACGAAAATTAGTCAAATTGATCAATATCTTAATCGACAGAGAAATAAACTAAATTCTTTAAGTAATTTTAGAGAAAAATATTGCTTGCAAAAACAAAATATCTGAAGAAACATCATTGACTGTTATTATAATTTTTTTTTAATTTTGTGACATTTGATATCTGCTATACTGTTTATAAAATTCTACTGATAATCTTGTTTGAAGTACACGAATGTAAAGTTAGTAATGGAATACTGTTACTGATCAGTGGGGTCTTGTAATTTCCTGTGAGATGGACCAAAAGTTTGGCATGACACAGAAAGATAAACCAACAAACTTTAGTAAAGCTAAATTAGCAGAATTTCGGTTAAACACTTCTAGTTCCCCAGCTTCAGTACTGCATATCAGATTTAATTCAGGATGAACAATTGTATGACAGTTATTAATGATTTTAATAAGAATGTAAAGCTTTAGCCTTCTATCTTCACTTACCTGTAGGATTGTTTTGACTGGACTCTCTCTCTTTGTATGATAAGTGCTCTCTCATCACTCTCCTTCATCATTGTACTGTCGGACATGGCCTAATGAGCTGCGGAAGTAGGGCACATCACTAAAACCGAAAAACACTGTTCAGTGAGTCACTGTTCATTGATTGTTTTGGCCATCTGTTTATAATTGTGGTTTTGATCATATTTGAGACACACGAAACACCAGGATCCGTGTTATTATTATCTCTGTACATGCAATCACACTATAGTATACAGTTTTCTGATTGTCCGCCTGCAGATAGGTCTGTGATTCTTCAACATCTCTGTCACTTATCTCTGTGTAGACTGAGTTACATCAACAGGTGATATAATGAAAACTGTTTGGTGTCCAGCTGTCTGAACTCCACTACATCTACTACTGTTCTGAATCTCAGTCTGATTTAAAGATAATGGAAAACAGGAGTGAAAGTATTTACAATTTGTATTGAATGCGGAAACATAGAAAAAAAGAAGGAGTCAATTTATTTCCAATGTTGCGTCTCTGTAAATTCATACAGTGTGGTGTGTGTACACACATGCACAAACATACACACATATATATGTACATAAAGAGGACCTGTACAAACTTGCACGTCTGCATGTACACTGAATTACTTCAGAAAGTTGACCATAATCTAGTATAATAACGATAATTTTCATAATTTGCATGTTTTTCATGTATTAAAATTATACTTGATTTGCTGCACCTACTGTATAAACATGGCAGATAATGATCAGAGTGGTGCATCCGGAATATAGAGAAAATGAAGATACATCAGAATCTGATCATAACCAGGATGCTCAGGAGTGTGTAAAGTAACACTAAATGGTAAATGCTTGAATATTTGTTTCACAATATGTCACAGTGAACAGAAAAAATAAATGGAAACATATGTCTACGGTTTTATTTAGGGCTGCCATTATTACTCAGTAATTGATAGACTGAACAATCAATATATTAAATCAAATTTCTACAGTTTAATGGTAAATGAAAATAAATATTAGTTGCTACATTAAGTTGTGCACAATATTCCATGTTTAGTCCTCTCTCAGGAACTTTTTTTTGATTCAGATCCTCTAGACCCATTCAGGCCATATGGACATATCACGGCATGTGCAGGGATACACAGCTAGGGCAGAGTTCCTTTTTAAATGTACATGTTGGCAGAGAAGAGACCTCTATCGGCAAGGAGATCAGAATAAGGCACACAAAAACCAAGACAGTCAAAGAGCAGAGGGCAAAGACACAGAGAAAAAGAGGCAGAAGGAGCAACAAGGGAGGAGAAACTCTGTGGTCCGTTGCCTGGCAACGAAGCATCATTCAGTGCAGAGATGTTGGAGGTTAAAAAGAAAACACGGACGTGAAGGGGAAAAGATTGAAGTGGGGCTTTCAGCTGTCCACAAAGACGAGAAAAAGTATATGATGACTCTACACTGTGAATAGTCTGGTCTGAAAAAGTACTTAAAGCTACACACATAGAGTGGCAGTAATTATTTAATTCAGTCAAGTGTAGTTAAAACAAAAATTTTGATCATCATCATCTTAGTTATTTTGTATGCTAAATGTGTTTTCTGCTTCTCAGTTTGTCCACATACTATATAGTCAATAAATAGCAAACAAGAAATGATGCAGCAGTTAAATGTGACAAATTTCTGAATCTCTTTTAATGATTTACAGACATTTATCCACATGGTGGTTGAAGGATAATTAGAGGAACATTGTGGTAAAAATGTTTTTTAGCTTTGATGTCAAGGGTTAGATGATCAAATTAGCACTACCCTGTTAAATTCAAAACTATAGCCAGTGAATGGTCAGTTCAGCTCAGCATAAAGATTGGAAACAAGGGGAAATTGCTATTCTGGATCTGTCTGAAGGCAATCTCCCTTCCTTTTTATATAATACTAACTGTGGCAAGCACTGCAGTTTATAACGATGCCACCTGATTTCCTGATTGTTCTTTCCCCCTCATGGGAGGAACATGAATGTCTAAGATTTTGTTGATTGTCCATCTAATATATACTGTATGTATGTGGACGCACTGCTGCTGCTAACATCCTGTTTTCTCTTAAGGTTTACCTCGGGAAATTTATGTGAATTACAGACTTAAGTACTTGGTGTAGCATACATCTTGTCCTTTCTCTTGTTTTCCTCACTCTCTTACTATCATTAATGCCCCATTTTATGCTCATGATGTCTCCTCTCCATTGGTGTAGTAGGGAGAGGTGAGTCAGCAAAAGACAGATAATTGGGGCGATAAGTAGCAGGTGGCAGATGTGAGAATGAAAAAAAAGGAACATAAAACAGATTTTTACCATGAAAGGAGCTGGACAAATCAGTGCAAAGACTTGATGATTATGATTATTGATGATTAAAGAAGTGCAGAGCCGTTAGTAATCAGCATGTGGGGTTTGCAGGGAGGACTCACGCTTCTCTTGTCACAAGGAGTTGATGCGTCTGCCATAGTTCCTCTTTTGCTTAGTGATGATAGCAAACTCTAATGTATTTATGACCTGCTTATTACTGTCTACCACAAGTCATGATTTGTCAGATATCTAATTTTAAACATGTCTGTGTCTTTCTCTGTTCCCCTCTCAGCTGATTTCCAGTGATGCAGATGGGGCCATTCAGAGGGCAGGTCGCTTCAGGGTGGAGAATGGCTCATCAGATGAGGTACAGTACAATATAATACACAAATGCATTCCACCCATCCACTAAGCCATATCTTACTCTCACTAACCTCAATAAACAATATATGCTTCCTTGCCACAAAGTGTTAATGAGAAGATGAACATGCTAAAAAGACACTCACGTCTGTATACTAACTCTTTGCAAGAAAGTGACCAATACAGTATGAGAAACGTTTTATTAAAAACAAACTGTATTACAGTGGACTATGTTAATCTAATACAATTTACTTTATTTCTCCCTATGGGGAAATTTGTCTTGGGCTCCACCAAAGTTCTGCACAAATTTTTGTCCAGTTTTGCAAAACCACAATTGCTTCAAATCTGGGTCCACCATCCCTATCATACCTATAGGCTAAGGTTCACTCATTGTAGACTATTTAAACAGGTTTTGTAGAATGACTAACCTGAGGATGCCGCCACTCTGAAACTCTAATAAGTTTAGTACGTAAAATAATGTAATAATATAGTTGACTGACAAATATTGTACATAAACCCTTATTTATCTACTTAGAGCTACATTGTAGTGTCTTATTACTATTACAATTACTATTATTATTACTATTACTATCAGTTGGGGTTACATAAAATATCCCCATGCATTAAAATAATGCTGTAATAGCCACTTCTCTGAAAAACGTCATTGGCTAGTTATTAGACTGACAACATTTTACACCTTTGTGACAACAGTACTGGCAGCTACTTTCCAGCCTTGTTGTACTCTGCACTTAAGTAGCATGTAACAAAGTAACATAACATTCTCAAACCAAGTGCAGTACGGCTTTAATTATTTAAGTGTTTTGTTTATTGTTATGTCAATTCTTAAAAATAGCAGCCTTGGTTCACTGTAATAACAGCAAAGAGACTGACTGAGCTTTGACTGTATCTGATTCCCTGTACTGTACAGTAATCTGTATGGCTGCATTGTGTAACAGTTTTCCACAGAGATGACTGCTGTGACTCAAGCTGTGACCATCATGATGACACTGTGGTTATGTATGTGTGTAATTGTGTGTGCATATGTACGTGTGTGGCAAACAGACTTCGGACTACACTCCAGGAACCTGGAGGAGAACCGATGTCCACCTGGAGAATCCAGAGTACCACACCAGATGGTTCTTTAAATACTTCCTGGGAAAAGGTCAGTGCTGCTCTGCTGTGCTCTGTTAACACCCACTCACACACAGAGTCAGCGTGTAGATAGAGGAGTGTAGGGAATGAAGGGGAGCATATAAGCTGGCTTTTAGATGCTGCAGACATAAAACATCCTCTGAATTTCTTCCCTAGTACACATTACACTTCTTATCTTATGAAGTCAGCCTTGTCCTCATGCTGCACCGCTCTTCAAAAGTGTTAGCATCCAGCTATGCGACCACTGAGGGTCTCAACTAGACTCTAACACACCATACACCACCCAGGGACAAAGCCAGTGGAGGACATTAAGCCTCACCAGACAGAGCAAAGGCTTGTCTCCAGCAGGTAACACAATTAAGATTGGACCGTTGGCTTCAGATCCTGATGCTGAGCAGCAGACCAGCAGGAACCATTCACAGAAGCCGGAGATTATTAAAAATACATTAGAATTAGTCACCTGCTTAGTCGATCAAGATGGATGGAGATAATTGTAAAGGAAAGTTAGACAGCAAAAAGTCAGCGAATGGAAGAAAAGAATTGCCTGTTCTGCTCTAGCCAGGGTGTAATCAAGCAATGGCATGCACAGTTTAAAATGAGCCACTTCTCCAGAAAGTTGGCTCAGCCTGTTTGGACTGCTGCTGAGCCATCTGTGTCTCACAGCCTGAGCAGAACTGACTTTGTCATACAACACAACACATTATGAACTCGAGGCTAGTTATTCTAACCCAAGTATTTCCTGTCTGAAGAAGCACCTAAAACAATGCATTAATAAAGAGTAATAAAACTCATTTGTCCTTGTCACATGTCCTCATTTGTTTCACTGCCTTGCATTAGGAACAAAAAAAATCCTGATTGTAGACATTCAGACTCAACTTTCTACACAGAGAAAAACCTCAAGCTGGCTAAACTAATACTTACATAATTGCAAACCAACATGGCAGAGTTATTGCTTACCTGAAGCATATATAAACAAGGCTAATGGGGAATAAACTGAGCTGAAAGCCAAACAGAGAAACAAAGTAAAACAGTGGAAGAAAGAAAACATTAGAGAAATAGAAAGCATTAGATGAGGACATAGTAATGGACAGAAGTGCAGGCAGAGATCCAGCATCTAAATGGGTTTGCAAGTCTGTTCAGCATTGTTTCTGACCCTGTCAGCCGAAGAGGCAGAGGCATGAATGTGTGACTTTGCTGTGGTGTCGTCAGGAGATCTTTGTCTGTGCTCTTGTCTCACACAGGAAAAACTTGTGATGGGATTAGCAAATGAAAAAAAGACAAAAAAGAAAGAAAGAGAGGGCAGGAAAGAGGAAAACGTGAGGAGAGTACATTCAACGACAGAGAGGGGATAAAGGGGAGTGATTAACAACTAAATATTTTAGAGGGAAAGATATAAATCTGTCAATTAGTGCTGGCTTTGCTTCGTCAACAGTGCAGGACCTTAGACTAAACTGTTCTGTCCTCTGGGAAATGTAAGGTTTACACTTACATCCTTACATCTAAACTAAACTAAACTAAACTAAAAACTAAACAAATCTGCAGAAAAGCACCATTTCTTAAGAAATTAAAACATCATCATCAGATCCACAGTCACTGTTCAATATAATGGTTGCGACATGTGGCATGTTAAATTCCTAGTAAGCATGTGTAATCTTATCTCTATATCATTTCTGTTTCACTCAGTCCACCAGAACTATGTGGGTACAGATGCAGAGAAGAATCCATTCTACCTGTCAGTTGTTCTCTCAGATCAGAACAACCAGCGTGTTCCTCAGTACAGAGCCATCCTCTGGAGAAAGACAGTGAGTCTACCACTTGTGCACCCTACACAACCTCCCCCAGGTCTCGGTAGTGATGATACTGGAACATTTAGTACTTTGAGGCACAGACTATAATAGGAATAGTATGACATTGAGATATATATTTATTTTGTTTTATTGGCCAAGAATTAGATGAGATACCACAGTCATGTCTGGAGTCTGTGAAGCTAAAGCCTTTTAGCATTCGAATGTTTTTCACTTTAATTTTGCGGATAAATGCAGTTAATTAGTAAAGTAATAATATTTTCCTCTGTAAAGTGGCTTTAGTGCCAAGATTTGTAATGGAAGTACTCAAGTTTAATACAAGTTTAATAAATGCTTGTATAATTAGTGTTTCACCACCTCTAATCAAAGGGGAGTTAATTGTTTACTACAGTGGGACACATATTAATCTTGAATATGAACATTTTCTACTTGAATACACTGTTGTAGGTGGTGCTTTATTTGTTTTATCTAAATATAACAAGGTACAAAATGGTCATGAGTCATAATGTGTGTAGCTCTGTGTTTCTGTGTGTTTGCAGTGTTGTGACTCAGTTTCATGACCAAGATAGCTTGGATTTAATTCTGGTCTCCAGTCTCATCTGGAAACTGATTAGGGTGGTGCACCTCTGCTGCCTGATCACATTGATTTGTCTTGTTTCTGTCAGACTCTAACAGGATGTTGTTGTTATTGAGCAGAAGAACTCTGTTTGTCTTGAACTGCTTTGGTTTAATTTGGTCATCTGTAATTATTCTATGACTAATTTAAAATACTGTATGCTGTGTACTGAATTGCTTTTGGATAATACTGGATAATACTGAGTTTTAAAAGTGAACAACAGTTTGCTGAAGGGTATTTTATAATTCCCTCAGAAAAAAGTTCTGAGCAACATAAAAAATATATTGGAGCAAGAGACTCCTCAAAGCAAACACAGTTGAAGCCCACTTTATTAACAGTTTGTAACACCTGTGTTATTGTTATTCGCACAGGGCACTCTGAAGATCAGCCTCCCCTACAGCCCGAACAAAACACTATCAGTCAAATCCATCCTCAGGTAAGAAGCGCTCTAAGCTGACACTACTCATTCACTATTTGTACAATAATGAATATTAGTAATTATTGCATGCTGCTTTTCAAACATGAAGACATACACAAATGCTGCCATCTGTGAAGCCAAAGGCCCAATAAAAATGTCAAACCCACAGAATTGCCAACTTTTGTAAAAGAAAGGAGTTTTCTCCATCTGATAGTTATGTGATAAGTATAAACTGTTATGAAATTGTAGTGCATTGTAATTATAAAATATAACCATATCTGTTTTTGCGTGATGACACTTTGCAAATAATAAGATGCATGGAGCTTGGTCTCAAAACATGTCTGCTTTTGTTGCTATAAGTAAAATAGATTTAAGAGAGATCATCATAAGTGATTTACTGGTTGGCTGGATTAATAATTTGAGATATAAACCAACTTGGAACTCAGAAGGTCTCAGAACCCATCAATGTTTATCAATATAGTTACAGGCAAACCAACACAGTGTTTACAATTATTAAACAATGTGTTTTGCATAACAATAAATTAAATATTCTCAATCTCTACTCACATAAACCGATAATACATTAAAAATTGTACAATTCTTCATTACCTACTAAAAAAATAGCTTGAATAGGAAAATACTGCCTAGTTCAGGGTACACTAATATCCAGAAGGTTGGTGTCATTTAGAAATGTTTTTGTTTTTGAAAAGAAAGCAGATTTTATTAATTTAATTAATTGATCAGACATACTGTGTAGTGGAGCTTTTTTAATGTTTTAATAAATATTTACATAGGCATACAAAGGCAACAGTATCAGTCAACATTAACCTTGTGTTTCAAAGGCGCATTGTGTTTACTGATGCAAGTTTATGAATGTAAAAGGCTCATCAGAAATGTTGGTAATCAAGTTAAGTCAAAACATTTGCTGTATTGTTTGATTTAAAGGAACTCACTCCAAACTTTTGACCAGTAGTGTGTATGCAGTCTTAAATCTTAATTTCTGTTTCCCTAAAAGATATTTGCAAAGGTATTAGTTTTACATTTCATTCACAAGAGTGTTATATTTTTTCTTGCTTGCTATATGCAGTCATGTTACTTTTAATTTTATTTTTTTATCTGATTTTACATTGTACATTGACACTGTTCCAGCCATTCAGTGTTATGCAAAATTCAAATAAGCTTAAATAAGATTATTTTTGTTTGGCTAATCAGTGCATCCATTTATCATTCAATTTTCTTTACATATCCAAGCTCAGGGCATGTTTAATTATATTTGTATGATTTGTAGGTTATTTTATATTACTTGGAAACAGGGACAAAAATGTGATATGAATGTGCTTCCTATTTTTCCCAGTATGAAACAGCATTATTTTGTTAAATTCTGCAAAATCTTTGCCAGTTGCATTAAACTGAAATAGTAATTGAAGAATCTCACATACAATATGTGGGAAATAACAGTCTTGTTTCTGAACATTTATATGTTTAACATCTAGTTTTGAGTAGCAGATGGTGTCAGTGACTAGAAACTTAATCTGTATAAGCGATTTCAAGATATAACATGATGCATGAAAGAGGAGACTGGAGATTATAAATTCCTCAGGCTGAGCACTATCCCCTCTAATGCTGAATGAGTACAAATGCTACATGCAGTGAGAAATCCCCTGTATTAGGTGTAGCTCTTTGGGCTATTCGTCTACCATTAATCGTTAACACCCCATTCTCTTTTGTCATCATTACTTCCTCCACTCCTCCTTTGCCTCCTGTCCTGATTTGCAGTGCAATGAACATGGACAGGTTTGAGAAGGGCCCCAGAGAAATCCTTAACCCAGAGATTCAGAAGGTGAGAGTAACACCAGATCATCAGCTTAATGAAATGTAACACCGGCCCATTTCATCGAAGGCCTGATTAGCAGTACATAAACTATAATATCCTCAGGCTGTGTCATCTCTAACTGGAGTGCTGGTCAGTGTGAATGATAACTGTTTAATTATTGTTTGTCCGCTTTCCTTTCAGGATCTACTTGTGCTGGAGGAACAGGAGGTATGGGATGATTCTCACTGTACGGTTTAGCTTACTTGTTAGTTGTCATTAGCAGAGCTCTGGTTTTTCTTTTTGAGGCTATCTACTATTTCTTTTATGCCCTTTTGTTTGGGTTCCTTTTGTTTGGATTTCCACTCACTTTCACACACCCACATATCATAACAGATACCCATTTGTTTGATTCTTTGTCAAGTCTTTATCTGGTAAAAGAATCTTGAATATTGTCTTACATCTTACAGGAACTAGAGTTGTGCTTTCTAATACTGTGCCAAAGATGCTTTATTAATTTTTAGATGCAATTTCACAGTAGATGCATTTTATTTATTTATTAATTAATTTTTTATTTTCTAATTTTGGTCTTTGGCTTCCTTTATTATCTGTCGCTTTTGTGTATCTTTTTAAATTTTATTTTA